>MJUU01017122.1:151096-177933 GCA_002080025.1 Modiolus philippinarum | reverse complement strand
GCCTTTTTTGGCGGCCATTTTGAAAATGGCGGTCAAGGAACAATTTTCAACATCAGTTTTGAAATCGCCACAGCATAGAAAACATTTCATCAATTTACACTTAACCTTCATCTTCTATAGTTTTGAAATAAAAGACGAAAAATACGAAAATTTTAAAAGTTCTGTGAAAAAGGGCAATAACTCCTACAAGGGTTTATGAATTTTCTTTTTACAAAGGACCTGCCAATCATTGATTGCTTCGATATCAATGATAGACAGGTCCTTTGTAAAAAGATGACACTGTATATGAAAGTCCATAATATTGTGTCTTTTACATTCAGCATTGATGACAATGTGTTTTCTTTAACACAGAAGCTGACAAAAGATGTACACGTCACAAACTGACGGTGGGGACAGATTTATTGAATCGGTTCTATTTGACAAAAAACGTTCTTGCTAAGGACAACTTTCGACACCCGATTTGAAGTCGAAACGTCATTTTGTAAATGGCAGTCAACAATTAATTTTCAACATCGGAGTTGAAGTCGCAACATCAATATCTTTTTGGAAACCAAATTTCATTGAAATCAGACAATGTTGAATTTTCCCGCCTTTTTGGTGGCCATTTTAAAAATGGCGGTCAACGAACAATTTTTAACATCAGTTTTGAAGTTGCGACACCAAGACCTACTTGAAAACCAAATGTCATTAAAATCCGACAATGTTGAATTTTCCCGCCTTTTCTGGCCGCCATTGGCCAACGAACAATTTTCAACACCGGTTTTGAAGTCGCAACATCAATATCTATTTGGAAACCTAATTTCATTGAAATCGGACAATGTTGAATTCTCCCGCCTTTTTTGGCGGCCATTTTGAAAATGGCGGTCAAGGAACAGCTTTCAACATCAGTTTTGAAATCGCCACAGCATGGAAAACATTTCATCAATTTACACTTAACCTTCATCTTCTATAGTTTTGGAAATAAAAGACGAAAAATACGAAAATTTTAAAAGTTCTGTGAAAAAGGGCAATAACTCCTACAAGGGTTTATGAATTTTGTTCAAAATTTCAGGGTTGGTAGATTTTGATATGCTGAACATTTTTGTATATTACACTTGACCTCTATCTGTTACACTTTTTGAAATAAAAAATAAAAAATGCAAAAATTTTCAAAATTTTACGGAAAAAGGGATATAACTCCGAGAGGGGTTTCAGATTTTCTTCAAAATTGCACAGTGGGTAGATGTCATGATGCTGATCATTTTTAACCTATGTCAGATTTTTGATATCTGTAACATTTTTCGAGTTATTAGCCAAAAACTGCAATTTGCCCCTATGTTCTATTTTTTGTAACGGTGGCCATCTTTTTTTACCTGCAGTCATGAAAATAACAAATTTGAAACTAGATACCCTAGTGATGATTGACTTAAAGTTTGGTGGCATTTGGCCCAGTGGTTTCAGAGGAGAAGATTTTTGAAAGTGAGCTAACGATTGACGGACGACGGACGCAAAGTGATGGCAAAAGCTCACCCTGGCATAGCCAGGTGGGCTAAACACATATAAATTAGTTATTTTCTATGCAGCAGTTCTTTGGGTGTATATTTTCCGGGCTTTCGAATTTCAGCTCATTTCAAGTTTTATTCTATATTGAGATATTGAGATATACTTGTGATTTTTAGATGAAGTTTCCAGTTTATATTCCTTTGTTAATGTCCAAGCTGATATTTTTGTACGAAGGACTCTAAAAAATGGTATTCCAATACATGTTTTTGGGCAGGCAGGAATAGGCAATGACCATCTTGGACATTTAAATTAAATCCGTGGCTTATTAAGCTCTTTACATTTTTTCTGAAAAAAAAATGTATTCTTAGAACAACGTGGCAAATAGTCCCGAGAAAAGACTGAAGCAGCAAAGGCAGTTCATGTATTCACTCAGAAAACAAAAGGGGTTCGTTTGCTACACGATAAGCCACAATAGATCGTACAATAACTGAAAAGAAGACTGAATTGATCATTACATAACTGATCTGAGAAGCTGTCAAACAATAATTGTGAAGGCTAATATAAAAACAACACTGCAATTGTTGGTCATAAGGACCATTGTGACCAAGTTTTGATTCAATTGTCATACCAGTGTCAGAAGAGAAGACATTAAAATCAAAATATTAGACAGACATTGGATGGAAGACGGACAAACATATGACAAAAGATTGGTAATGAAAAAAGCTTATCTGATAATACATAGGTAGGCTAATAAATTGGAAATATACACTAAGTTTATAACACTCTAACAATTAATATCTGACCTCATGATACAACATCCAGGACATGTCGGGCATCAATCCAGGACATGTCCAGCATCAATCCAGGACATGTCCAGCATCAATCCAGGACATGTCCATGCAGCAGCTTCTATGTAATCTCCCTTGGCTGTTCAACTATTCATACTACTAGAACTAACGGGGTCTGTAGCGCATCTTCATTTCACAACTCATTCGCTATTGCCGTGCCTGTAGTTTTTGTACAGTGATTTTGTCAACGGAGCGAAATAACTGTACTGTCTCAACAACTTATACGTCAAATGTATGTTCACCATGTTTTGACAGAACGTTATAATGTTTCTATTTCACAGATAAGAATAGATATCTTTCGGTAGATCCAGAGTGACAAATACCGACTGTGACAAAACCCGACTTTTCACTGGCATTGTGACGGGTGCCATGCGTGTAGCAGATCATGCTTAACCTTCCGGAGCGCTTGATGATACCTGTCTTTGTAGGGGTTCACACTGTTATTGCTTTAGTTTTGTGGCGTTCTTGTTCATTTGTTTTGTCTTTGTCATGCAGTCTCATCTCGTGTTGGACTTGCTGGGGTTTTGGATGTTTGATTTTCAAACCCCCCTTTCATCATTTTCGCTTCGGTATTCGTTTGCAAAAATGTTTATTAATTAAATTGAATAATTTGAAGCAGAATTACTCAAATCCTTTACGAACCTTTTCTCCCCTATTTTGGTTTGAACGTTGGTGAGGGCATATCAACTTTGGTTTTCGATCAGTGTGTTATTTTGTGCTTTTTTTATCTAATACCCTTTTAAAACTTTTTTTCTTGTAAAAATAACTAAACAAAATAAAATAAAATACATGACTGACATGTTCTTGTACACAAAAAGTGTTCAGTATGGCTTTGTTATGAATGCTGTATTGATGACCATGTTCAGAATTGTTAATTCAAAAATAGTGTTCTCGCAAAATATGTAAGATCGCAATAATTATAACTTGTTGAATAATTATAACTTATTGAATTAACTACTGGTATAGTAGTTAATTCAATAAGCATTCCTTCACATTTGCACTAATTAGACTGCGTTTAGATTATGATTGAGTTATCTACCTTTTATCTGTCGGCGTAACAGCAAAAGAGTCTAGAGTGAAACGTTCGTTCGCAAACTTTTGAAAGAAAATAATAAATAAATAAATAAATAAATTTAGTGTGCAAGTTGAAGAAATATTTGTAATACGCTTTCAACTCACACTTTAACTAGTTTAAAATAAGTGCCGAGTGATGTTCAAATCATCCACTTAAAACATAAAACATTGCAGATGTATTAACCTTTTTAAAAAAGAGTACTGCTTAAACATAATATTTTTTTACACCGCTGTTCTGTTTTTATACAATAGAGAACAAAAATGAATTTTGATATATTGTACGAAGAAAGTACACCAATAGTAAAATGCAGCACGTATCACCCTGACTTAATGAGACTCTTACCATTCAACCGTAATTAATATCAGCAATAATCTCAATTTATTAATTTATATAGACCACCAAGATTACAGGTGATTCACTTTATCAGGTATAAAAACACGCACCTGTACTAACCACGGGAGGTGACCGAATGCTCTTATAATTTGTTCCGTATCATTTTTCGAGCTTGTCTATCGTTTACAAAAACGCCAATTTTCATGTACATTAGATCTAGGTTTCAATACAAATAGACTATCATCGTGTAGAATTAAAGTCATTATCCTGTCCTAAATTTGCCTTATCACATGTCAAATCTAACACTTAGCCCTGGGCCCGACAATTCGTATCAAAATACAATTCGATGTATCACTTTTATACCTTCTTTTCTAAAGAGCAGATTATGTCTTTTCTATAAAACACCTCCGAATGACAACTTCCGAAGGTATTTTCTCAACGGGATGTCGAACAATATAAGCTGAAGACATTATGAGAATTTTTCTCATAAATCATTCCATTTTCACACTTAAGATGTCAGTTAATGGTTAAATATTACTTCAATTCTTGATTTAATTAGTAGATTTCTGTTTTATAGCGGATACAATTTCAGTTTAGTTTATAAATGACACTTGGTTTAATACACTGCTTTTGGAAATTTGTTACGTGAAATTTGACATTTATTGACAAAGCAATGTGATTTTTATTGTTAAGAATAATTTGCCTAACAACATTAAAAACTAATATTTGTAAACACAGAAAAAGCCATGAATACATAATCATCCAGTAATGCTTCTTCTTTCGCACACATAAATAAGTAATAATTTTTGTTTGTTTTCCCTTGAATCACATTTATAAATATACAATAGTTTGCTCAAGTTAGTCATATTAGTTTTAAATTTATTTTCAAAGAACAGGAGCGAGGTGGACAAATATTTTCCTATTTCATGAATTTCTAACAGCCAAAATAGTAAATCATTATTAACATTTTGTAATGAAGAAATCTATAGGAGGTTATCACTGTTTATAAAGAAAATTGCTGATATGTTTTAATATATTTCATATTATTGTCATTCTGCAATGTAATACTAATTATATATTCTCCATTATGCCTGAAATTCTGCATGACATTTTATACTTTTTTCCCAGAAAAAAGGGATCTCTCCACAAGATCCGCCAATAGTGTCTTCGATTCTTCGACCTGTAACAAGAATTCTACATACCCGACATTTTAATTCATTACTAAACAGATACTTGGAATAATTTGCTCATAAGTATAACTCCATCTTATTACTACTGAATTTCTACCATTTTATTCCTTGTATACTCGTAATAGCGATGCTGAAAAATAGTGACCCCATTTTAGTATTGTATCTTTATACCTATTTTTTTGTACATATTCTGGTCGTTTGAATTGTCAGTTGCTAAAATATTTTACTTACTCTCAATGAAAATTTGAGAGCATCACACCAAATACAGTGTAATGCTGAAATTATACCTTCCATTTAATTTCGAGTTAACTTTATGCAAGCTACTGGAGTGCAATGGAAATATAACTGTAATTAAGTCTTACGATTTAGTAATATCAACATCCCTAAATATTAGCGTATCGCGACTATATCCACTCAGCGAAATTGAAACCTTGGCTTGGGATGCCATAGTGGTAGAAGTTTTAGGTCTATGTGTTTCATTTATGAAAATCCCTATCTCGAATAATAAATGAACTCATATATTTCTAAATTTACAGTTCATACTTTTTGTTGTATTTTTGCCATTCTAAATAAATTAATCTCCACTCGTTCAAGCCCACATTAAACATTACAAAAGATGCAAATAAATGCACTCTACCTGAACAGTCTTGGGCGTGAAAATGACTTCAAAAAATTTAGCAACTTTGGGATTTTTCATATAATCCATTCCGTTTTCTCTATTTTGCATGTAATTCATTTACGATGTATAATTTATCAAAACGTATGTATAGCATATTTGAAAGATATTATGATTTTTAAATGTTTTTTTTTATTTTTTAATTGTATGATAATGTAGACTTTTTGAAACTTAGGCAAAATATTCAAACTTATTGTTACTTTATGCACTTTGCTGCTTCTAGAATAGTCTACAACAGAAGAGACATATAAAATAATTCTTATATGTCTCTGACGATTTTCACGGTTTAGAATGTATATTTTATTTTTTTGATTAATTAGTTGTATCATTTGGGTAACAGGCAGTATACAGCTAAATAGTCCCCCCCCCCAAAAAAATATATATCTATATAGATGAAAATAAGGATGCAAGGAAGAAAAAGAAATATAAAGTAAAGATAAACAAATACAAATATAAGTAATAAAAATAAAAAAGACAAATAGATAAAAAGACAGCAGCCACGGCATTAATATAAATAAAAAAAGATATAGAAAATGTCGAGGAGACACGAAGAAAACTTGGCAGTTTTTTTTGGTATATTTGTTTGATAAAACTAATGATTTTCTCCTCATTGTGTATGATAATACCTGACATATTATACCAACGAAGAAAATTGGACACATTTTGAATAAAACCTTTCCCACGCTATACCTTCTTTAAAATATATATATTAATACATCATCCTTTTTCAATTTATCTCTAGCAAATTTAGCTAATAAGGATTAGTGAACTTTTAAATAGAAAGTTTAGCTATAATTATAGTACATATAAAAATCACCACATTTTCTTGTCAAGATGAGAAAACGATAAACTAAGAAATTATTAGGATATTGTGATTTTCCACCTTATAACACCCACAATCATACAATCTTAAAGAATTTAATATCATCCGAGTCGGATAAAAATTAACTATTTACCGCACTAAACGCCCAGTGGCGTGGTAATCTGTACACAATCAGTAACAAACCGCGGGTTTAACAAGATCTATTTTAGAAGCGCAATGATATTATCAATTCAATGGGCGGTTTACAACTGACGCCCAGATTCTACCCCCTTGCTGTTTTGGAAACACATTCATTGACTTGGGGCAGTCAGTCTTATGTCATCAAGAGAGAGATGCCATTCATAAAATCACTTGAATGTTTGTTAAGCGGTGATCGACATTCTTACACACAAACGAACAAGATTAAAAGGGCGAGAGGTGAACGGGTCGCTAACGTCCTTGAGGATTTTTCAAATAATGGTAAAAACCTTTCAATTGTTAAGTCCTGTGTCGTGACATATTGTTGAGCATGTTTTTGAAGCCAAAGGGCTGGTCAAGGCAATTTGCATCGTCATATTTGTGCCGTAAGCAAACAGCAGTGTACAGAATTTAATCTGTACTTTATTTTTCTGAAGAAAGAAATAACGTTCAATGGTCTTGACAACATCAAAATCAGAAACATATTTGTTTACCTTACTATTACGAATGCAAAAAAAAACAACTTTTTATTGTATAATTCATCAAACTGAAAAATAGTTTTAGCTTAAGAAAGCAATAAAAACGTTGTTCCATTGCTTTGTTTTACCATGTATTTGTAGAGACTGTCTCATGTGACTTTTGACCGAAAAATAAATAAATATATATGAAATAATAATAATAATAATAATAATAATAATAATAAAAAGGACCCATTTGCGAAAATACATATGTCTGCTTTAAACCCCATTGTTTCACTGGAGTTCACACTGTGAGTGCTNTGTTTTGAATGTTGTGATTTCTATTTCTGTGCTTTGTGTCTGTCTAACGTCATTGTTTTGTGTCTGGTGTCATTGTTTTCTGTGTTCTCGTTTTGGCCATGCCTTTGGACTTCGATTTTTTGTAAATTTCACTCCTTTGTTCCTTCGGTATTCTGCTGCCGTTGTTTCACATTTATTGTGACTGAGGGTTGCTTTGTTTTATTGTTTCTGGGTACCTTTGTATCAACAAGGTTTATCAGAATAAAGTGTTCAATTGTGTTCAAAATATTTTTTTCTGTTTGAATGGATAAAAGCCAAGGATATCAAATGCTTCTGAAAACTTTAGATGATATCAAAACATTATTTTAAAGTATATCCGTAAACTAGTACAGAAGCAGAAAGTAAAAACGGAAAAATTCTAAAATCAAAAATCCCAAAATACACCAATTCAGTTACACAAATTGAGAAAACGTGACAAATACAAAACAAATAACAAAAATGAACAAGATTGCCACAAAAACAAAGCAAAAGCAGTATACACCAGGCATCTACAGAAACTCTAGAAGTGTAAGCATGATCTGCTCCACACGCAGCACCCATCACTTAAGCATGAAAAGTAGAAGTTTTTACAAAAGGAAACGCTGAAACACACACAAATATTAAAAGTTTATCATCTTATCAGTATTTTAATGAGAAATGCATATTACGACTTATTGTAAAGAAAATTCAAAAACATTCCGTCTATATATTGTATCACAATACAAATGAGGCGATCATTAAATATAATTTCATTCGACGAAGGGAAAAGCATCGTGAACGATTATTTACTGAAATATCAAAATTTCGAGTAAGAAACTAACAAGCAAATTATTTCAACACAATGAACTTTCTGAAATAAAATTCAACTCTACACTTGAAATACGAAACATAATATGCACATGTATGTCATATTTTTGAAATATTCCAAAAATAATAGCTGCAAGTTCTCGACGATAAACATCCAGTGTTAATCAATTTAAAAAATAACGGGTTCCAGTTTTAGTTGAATTGAGAATTTTCTTTGGAGTACCAAAGGATATCTAGGTATTATGGACATAATAAATCTGCTTTCTCTAATTTCTATCAAGTTTTCACATTTCCTGAACGGTGTTGAAACATTTGTTCTCCTCTCTAGAGAGGAAAACAAGTTTCGTGAAATTTCCCGCCAAATTTATTCGGAATACAATCCTCAGCGTTTTTCGTCCAGTCATTAGAGAAACAGCTTCCACAACTTAAACACGTTAATTATGAAATTTCTCACACCTCGTTAAATAAATTTTGAAATGTTTAAAAGCTCGGCAAGCCTCTCTTTCAAACATTTGCAAAATTTATTTTACTTGATGTGAGAAATTTCATAATCAACTAGTTCTCGTTATGGAAACTATATGTCATCACTGTGGGCGATGCACGATGGGGCGGATTGGCATATCAATGTGGCGGGAAAAAATGTATCAATGGGGCAGATTTACCTGTTTCTAAAATTACCTTTAAATCAGTTAGATTTTAAATAATTTATTAGATTTATTGCATAAAACAATGAAATTTAGTAAAAGTGTTCAGTAGTGTAGAAGTCCAGTCTTCAGATTAAAATCACGGTAACATATTTTCATCAAGTCTGTTCGCGCTTTTTTTTTGGAGAATTTTCCTTTCGATGTTGCGCTCGGACATTTCATGATTATGCTCCAAAATTCCAGAAAGCAGCCTAGTACACTCCAAGTCAATTCTTAACTTAGTTTTACACTTTTTTCTGTTTGAGGTACATCGCCAAGAAATTTGGTCACATTTCAAAATACAATTTTAAAGGAATGAATAGCCTTCAACAGAGACATTTAAACAAATTAAATATCTCTGCCTTCAACAATAATTCCTGGTTTTCCCAGATACAGTTTTGAGTTTTAAAATTTGTAAATCCATCGCCATAAAATCTTATTTCAACTATATGTGTTAACGATTTTGAACACATTTCAAGAGCTTGTCATAGGCAATTGAACCCTTGTATACGTGAACTGTACTTATTTACATAAAAGCAAGACCCCCAATTTAATATTACATTTTTTATTATTATTTATTTTTTTTAAAAATCAAGTTTTATAAATTATTATTTAAGTTGCAAATATTTCCAAATAAGTACATCTTTTTGTAAATAACCCCCCCCCCTACACCGATACATATTTTTTTCGCCCTATTGATATATAATTTTTCCGCCCCATTGAAAATTTACAGGTCTAAAAAATCCGCCTTATTGATATGCGGCCATCACTATGAAAAAGAAAGGAAATTTCAATTGATTAAACATTATCAATTATGAAAGAAGAACATGATATTGTGCAATGCCAAATACTGCCAATATAAAAAAAATGTTTAAATTTAGTTATGGTGTAAAGCATTTAGGAGATGATCAATATTTTTGCCAACAAAAACCAGAAGTAAAGATTTAACAACAATGCTGTATTGATATCCTTTATGAATAAGTTTGTTCAACGGATCAATAAGTTTGGAAGGACAATTTTTGAATTTATGCGCTTTGTAAATGATATTTCCATAGAAGTTTGGATGTGAAATGCCCTGATGTATAAGAGCCCTGCATATAGAACCAAATTTTCTTAATAAGTCAATGTTTCTATAATAAAATTTAGAGAATGTTTTTATCAATTTATGATATCTAAACCCTTGATGCAGAAGTTTTTCAGTGAGACAAAGATTTCGGTCGTTGAAGTCAGAAACATTACTACATACTCGTGCATATCGAACAAGTTGTGCAATGTAGACCCTGTAAGAAGGGGCTTACGGAACATCGCCGTCGAGATGGGGGAAATTGACTATAGGGAATGAGAAATCATCCCTTTTATCATAAACCTTAGTGTTTAACTTTCCTTGATTTATTGATATATCAAGATCAAGAAAAGGAGTATAATCACTGCTGCTATTGGATTTATTTAAAGTAAGTTCTGCAGGACAAATTTCATCTGTAAATTTAGAAAATTCAGGATTATTTAAAGCCAAAATATCGTCCAAATATCAATATGTATTGTTAAATTTATCCACTAAATGCTGTTTAGAAGGGTCTTTTTGAATTTTTGCCATGAATTGCGACTCGTAGAAATAAATCTGCTATGAGAGGTGCACAGTTGGTACCCATAGGAATACCTATTTTTTGCTGATAGACTATCACCGAAACGAACAAAAATATTATCAAGAAGAAAATTTAATGCTTTTATCATATCCTGACAAGTCCAATTGGTATATTTGTAATGTCTGTCGTCACTGAAAAACGACTTAAATGTATTGCAACAAATGTACGTACATCCTGATTTTTTGAAGGACCATTTGATCAAATACGAAAATACGAAAATTTCTCTTTGATGAGTGTATGTGGTAATGTAGTATAGAGGTTAGAAAAATCATAGCTATCGACGGAGGTGTATGCTTCATTAACAGATCGAAGTCTTTCCAAAACTTCTACCGAATTTTTAACAGTCCAAAAGTAGTTAATTCCGCTGTATTCATAACATTTGTTGCTAAAGTTGATGACGAGATTTTTTATGGTAGTAAGTGCACTGGTCAATAACACAGAAATATGTGTAGTTGAACATTTACTTACTGTCATTTTCACTTGCTTTAATTTTGATCTTCAATGATTTTTAGGTACGGTATCCTCTTCATATATATATCGCAGATAATTGAAGACTTTTGTCTAAATTCAGTGCGGTATATGACTATTCGTTTTGGTAGATGTTTCTTCTCAGCTACTGATCTGAACCGAAACTTCAACTGGTTATAATATTAAAATGGTCAGGCTTCCTGCAAAAACAGCTTATATCTCTATAGAACAGTCCTCCCTTTTCTGAAATAAAAATCTAAAAAAACAGAAGGAATTTATCAGTCAAATTAAAAAAGAAATTAAAATGAAATTAAAAACATTTTTTATTTTTCTTAATCTGTTTCCAATAATGCAATAATGGATGGAATATACAAAAGGAACAAGCAAAAGTTCTATACGAAGAACACATTATAAATTGAAAATTCTGAAACATTCTTACATCGACATCTAGAGGCATTTAACGCCGGAAATCACATGACAAATCAACTTTTAAGGCAAGATTAACGGCCGTTTATTTACTGTGAGCTTGTAGCATGGTCGTAAGACTTTTGGAGGAAGAAAGCCCAAAGTTCCAAGATGCACAATCGGTGAAACCCCCGAGGTATAGAATATGTTCCTTGAAACCTTGACACATCATATGGAGAAATAATGATAAATTAAATGCATATTCGTAGTATTTAAATTAGAAAAAGAATCACGTGACTTATCAGCATTCTCACCAGCGCCGACTTCGTCAAACAGCTTTTATTGCAAAAGACACAGATATTTGGTTTTACCCGTTACTGTATTCCTTTTTAATATCACTTTGACACTTCCTTATGACGATTTCAATGTCAAAACAAAACGTAAATCGAGAATTTTTTGAGAAAACGCTGATTTTGTAAATTGATATATCTTCAAAGTGGGGAATATTATAGCTTCCGTGGGAAATTCGAGTTTACAAAGTACATGTACATAATTAAGGTTTGAATAGCAGCATTTAATTTGCAAACTCAAGGTTTTGTTGTCTTACCACCATGTATCTTGTTTTTTGTAATGTCTTGGCAATGAAACTAGGGAAGTTGACGTTTTCAGCCATTTTGTTAAAATACATATGATGGTATGTTAAAGGACTCGCGCCTCGGATTTTCATATGGCTTGGGAAGTTCTAGATTATCTTCTACGTTATAGTCCATGGACTGGAAATACCCCCCGTCCACCCCCACTTCCGAACCCCATCCATTTTTTATAAGTCCGCATACATCCCCTCTTCAAAATAAAACATGTAAAATTTCGTTTTTCGTTCAAGTTTTTCTTTCAGTTGCTTCAAAATGTTAACCAAATGCTTCCCAGTTATAAAAACGATGTATCAAATGATTGCTTATTGTATGAGCTTTACAAAGAACCCTAATTTTTNCAATAAGCTACAAGTAATAAAATATATGACAAGAATTTCAGGAACAGATATTAATCCACTTTTAAAAGATGCATATTGCCTATCAAAAAAGTTACATGAAAAAGGAACATATTCCTGGTTTACTTTCGAAAAAAAACATTAGTAATGAAAATAACATAGATCTGGCTGAAATTCAAAATATTGATTTTAATAAAGAAAAACAAAATTTAAATAAAAGATTTAAACCATTAATATTNAAGTGCATCTCGATTCCCGATTCTGAAAATTGTTTTTAGTTTTTCAATCTATTTTCTTGAATATAAAACATGTTAACATAATGTTAACATATTCTTAATGACCAAAGTTTTATTTTCAAATGGACCAAATAAATGGATCTTTGAATATTTCCGATTTTGATTAAGTTTTGTCATTCTTTTGCCAAATGTTACTTTTTAGTAAACAAATATCATTTAAAGTAGGTATCGAATGAAAGCTCATTATATTTGCTTTACAACTATTACAAATAATGGCCATTCTTATGTAATATAAACATCATACATCAATAAAACTTACCCCTACCCCAACAAATTTACTGTAAAATTGTCATGCTTTTGTCTATGTTCGCATAAAAATAACCAGAACACTCAAAATGTGTGTTGTATATGACAATGTTTCATAAATTATACCATGATTTCGTATTTTAACAGCCATTTGCTGACTTAAACTCAATATTTTGCCTGAAATTGATGAAAAATGGGAATTTTCAACATTTCAGATTTGCCCAAATTTCACTGTTATATCGTTATATATGCCAAATCTGGAGGATATATCTGCAGATGTGCCAATTAATTGTTCTGAGCGATACATTAGATATCTGAAAACATTGTTAAGAAAAACAAGAAGTGTTTGATGTGACTCAAAATACCAAAAATCTTACCCCTACCCCAACAAATTTTCCTTAAAATTGTCAATTTTTTGTCTATGTTCGAAACAAATGAACTCAAACACACAAAATGTGTGCTGTATATGACAATGTTTCATAATACAAATATACAGAAGTTGCAGAAAAACAGTAAATTTCGTTATGCTGTACACGTGTTTCAAGGAGTAACCTCTCATCAGCAGCATTAAAATCAAATAATATGGAAAGTCATAATCCAAAAGTAGTCAAAAAAGAAGTACTCATTACCAAAATAATCGAAATAAGAGGCCAAATCCAGTACCAAGGACATCTATCGAGTGCCATACAAGGAATGAAGCCTTAGTATTTTCTAGGGTTTGAATTTTGATAAAAACAGAAAATTTCTATAAAACGCAAGGTAAATTTTAATGTCAGACAAGTCTGACTATTGGGTTGGTGAATACCCTCGGGGATCTATAATACCATGATTTCGTAATTTTACAGCCATTAGTTAGCTTAAACTCAATATTTTGCCTGAAATTGATGAAAAACGTGAATTTTCAACATTTCAGATTTGCCCAAATTTCACTGTTAAATCGTTATATATGCCAAATCTGGAGAATATATCTGCAGATATGCCAATTAATTGTTCTAAGCGATACATAGATATCTGAAAACATTGTTAAAAAAACAAGAAGTGTTTGATGTGACTCAAAATACCGAAATTCTTTCCCCTACCCCCAACAAATTTTCCTTAAATTTGTCAATTTATTGTCTATGTTAGCAACAAATTAACTCAAAAACGCAAAATGTGTGTTGAATATGACAATATTGCATGAATTACATCACGATTTGGTAATTTAACAGCCGTTTGTTGACTTAAACTTAACATTGTGCCCGAAATTGATGAAAAATGGTATTTTTCAACATTTCAGATTTGGCCAAAGTTAACTGTTAACCCGTTATATATTACAAATCTGGATGATATATCTGCAGATATGCCAATTAATTGTTCTAAGCAATAAATGAGTTGTCTTAAAACAGTGTTTAGAATATGAAGGGGTGTTTAATGTGACTCTGAATACAGAGAATCTTACCCCCTACCCCAACAAATTTTCCCTAAAATTGTCAATTTTTTTGTCTATGTTCGCATAAAAATAACCAGAACATGCAAAATGTGTGTTATATGTGACAATGTTGCATTAATTACATCATGATCTGGTATTTTAACAGCCATTTGTTGACTTAAACTAAATATTTGGCCCAAACTGATGCAAAATGGGAATTTTTAACATTTCAGTTTTCTCCAAAGTGCATTGTTAAATCGTAATATATGTCAAATCTGAAAGATTCATCTGCAAATATGCCATTTGATTGTTCTAAGCGATACATAAGTTGTCTTAAAACACTGTTTACAAAAACAAGGACTGTTTAATGTGACTCTAAATACCGAAAAAAAATTACCCCTACCCCAACAAATTTTCCCTATAATAGTAATTTTTTTACTATATTCACATATTTTGCATACAATTTCGAGCAAGAGTCAAAAAGGAACCTCTTACAAAGTTTAAATCTACTCAAATGATCTTCTGCATGTCAGCTTTAGTGAAATAAACACTTAAATTCCAATAAAACATTATTCTTTAATCATTTTGAGCCTGAATATTTCATATTTTCCCTTAATTTTTAGGGGAAGGGGTGCTAATTTTGACATTTCTGAACCTACAATACGTCTGAAACTAGAATGTTTGCACACGATTTGTTGCTAACATATCATAAATCATTATTACATGGTTTTATTTTCCAACATTGTATCACAACTGATAAGTAAGGCAAAAAAAAAAACTAGATCAAATGACGAGGGTTGTTTATCTGAAAGGAATTGACAGCCTAAAATTGTCATTTTCGCTATTTTTTTTACAGGGGGAGGGGTACATTTTTTATTTCCTCAGGTCATAAAAATATGGCGTAAAGTGCCCACACCTGAGTTCATTGTAAATGATATTTAATTAGCTTTAATTTGGTACCAAATTTCAGTACATATTACTTAGATGAAACTTAGGTTAAAACGAAAATACAAGAGTTTTTCGTGGTGTACTATAAAAGTGGCCCTATACTGTCCATGCGTACAGGTTATGTTCGTGTTAACATGTTTTATTTTGAAGAGGGGATATAGGAGGACTGAAAAAATGGGTCTAGATGGGAAGTGTGTGTGTGTGTGTGTGTGTGGGGGGGGGGGGGGGCACGNGGGGGGTGCACGGAAAGTGATTTCAGCCCATGGCCTATTAATATGACATGATTCGTTTGACTGCATATCAAATGTCCTATCAGAGTTTAACCTTGTATGTGATCTGCTACTCAGTTTTTAGCAAGAATAGCTACTTTTTACAATTTTGCCTATCAAATACAATGGAATTCCGGCACCTGTATTTGACTCTGCAATAAAATATGCAAATGAGCAAAAATGCACTGTATTTCTAGATGTGTGCGGGATTCGAATCCACAGTGGCGTCGGCCGTTATGGTTGAAAGTCCAGTGCCTTAATCACTCGGCCACTCGCCCCTTATCTAAAAAGACCGAAATTTATGTTATAAAACTAGGCGAAAGAATGTGGCCAAGAAATAAATTAAGACCTAGGAAATTAATGTAGCGCAAATGTTTACTTAAAAATTAGAGAAGAAACTTTTGCTTTATAGTCGCGTATTGGTCTACGCAGCACAAAGGTAAAAATGTAAACAGCTCCTCCCTGATGTCTCTTTAGTATAGATAAAATTCAAACAATTTTTTGTTATTTTTATACTGTATAGTTTATGTTTTGCCACACCATCAGATGTTCTAAAGTGATGTTTGGTATGTGTATTGAATTAAATGATGAATGTTCATAGTTTCTGGAACATATTCTAGTTTATCTGGACTAAGAGCTGCAATCCTTTGGACCTGTTCTTATATATTGAATATTTGAACGATTGTCTCACAATGTTCTGACGCTGCTTTTGATAATTTTGCATTTGTGATATCATTTCCATTTGATGTCCAACTATCTGCATTTCGCTTGATAGCAGCAACTTCTCCGTCAATGGCAGTCTTGCCATACACTTCCTCTACAAAATTACAAAAGCACTAAGCAGGTAAAAGTTGTTTATGCAAGTGCACTGACTTTTTGGACCGTCGCTGACAAAAATAGTGTATCCAGTTCCTTTAGCTTGTTACACTGGAATAACATGTATCCATACAGCTGGAGGTTTGTGTTTAATTGCAGTCGTGTATAGTACAACATTCCAGTGTGTAGGGTAATTTGAGTCTGGCTCGCCACAAAATGAACACTTTGGATCTGTTTTTTTCATATTTACAATTATGATTTTCCGAAAATTCAATGAGTACTATGATCTCATTCCATTTATACGTGTATTTTGTTTTAGATATCTTAAGGAACTGTACTAGTGTTTTATTTTGAAACATTTATATTGATGATTTCCAGTTGAAAGGTTTGATTGTTCGATTGCCTTCCTCTTAATCAGTTTTAGATATTTGTGTTGTTGAAAGGGGTACCATTTTTTGTTTTCTCCATCCACACTTATAGCTTTCCAATTTTCGTGTTTTTTGTTTTTCTTTGCCTATAATATCAAGACTGGTACTTGTTTTCTTTGCTATTTATTCACTCGCTGTAGGCAGATAATTTATCGTCCTCACTGCAACATATTTGAGAATTCAGTGATTCTAAATCTAAACTGTCAATCACATCATCGCCCTGGTATTGCTTTTTATTCAAATATTGGCATGTTTCTCGATTTTTTTTTCTAATGACCCAAAATGGTCTAAGTTTACAAAAAAAAACTTATGTTCGGATGTTCAGTTTGAAATGTGGATTTTGATGAACAGGTCATCGTTTACTAGTCTTTTCATGTTTTTCCGTGTTATTGCTTCCCTTCGTTTCAGCTTTGACCCTGTTAATGTCGTCTCTTTTAACAAAGTCTTAATTTTATATTATGTTTCCCCAGTTTTGCTGCTTTGTGACTTTCATTTAGATACCAAATTTCCATTGCTTTGTGTTATAGATCCCGAAAATGTTCAATCTGTCCAACTTTATGATCTGTACTTCTTTAGGGATGTGGAACGTACATTTTGTCCCTTTTAAAACTAGAAAAACAAAAATGAGGAAATGGGAAATTCCAAAATCACGACAATTCATATCTATGAAAAAAAAAGGAAATTGGGTAAATGTCAAGGAGACAACATCCCATATCCAGATTAAAACGACCCAAAACAAAGCATCTTTGGGTCACCGTACGGTCTTCAACACAGTGAGGAACCTCACACCATATAACAAGCCCTTGATGGCCTCAAAAAGGTAGAAAAAGTTGAATAAATCAATGGAAACAAACCACATCCAATAACCCAAATATCAAGAAACTAAAATTTGTCTGGGTGACCTTTCGATATAGTTTATTTTATATCTAGCTGGCAATTCGTACAGTGTATTTGATATCAAGCTGACACTTAAAGCACTGTCACAAAAACTGCTGAGTCAGGGCTATGTTCAGCTGTTGCTACTTTCGTCCGTTCAGGAATTCTATGGCCTTCACTATGACCTCATAGATAGATATGAAATGTAGGTGTCACAAATAAAAACTGACATATTCAGCTAGATTCACGTCTCCCCGTATTTGACATTACCGATTCTGACTCTACCCTGGAATGACCCTATGACAGTGTGACGGGTGTTGTATACAGCGCAGGATATGCTTACCTTTCCGGAACATCTGATGTCAACCTCGGTTTTCATGGGGGTTCACACTGTCAGTGCTTTAGATTTCTGTGTCGTCTTGTATACATACTCTTGAATTTTAGTTTTGTCTTCGTTAGTGATGTTTGTGGTACCGATTTGTCCTTCTTTTCGTCTGAGTACTTAAGAGGTTTATAGAAGCTACCCAAATTTGTAACTTGGTACTGTTTGAGGGTTAGAGAAGTAACAGGTACCATGAATATTTGGTTTTGTCTACGGGATAGAAAATGACTTTAACTGATCAGCTACAAAACAGATCTTTAAAACCCATAAATGCCTCTCTGACAGTATGACGGGTGCTGTATACAGGGCAGGACAAGCTTACCCTTCCGAAACACCTGATGTCACTCTTTTTGAGAGTTCAAACTGTTAGTGCTTTAGTTTTTTGTTGTATTTGCAGTGTTTGCGTTTTGTGGTTGTGTAGCGTCTGTGATTTTCTGTCATCTTGTGTTCTTACTTTTGTCTTGTCTCTGGACTTATTTTATATCAATCTGATGTTTATATTATAGGAAGCTGACGTTTCGGTATCCGGGTTATTTTATACAGCAGACGTTTTGGTATATGGTTTATTGTATATAAAGCCGACATTTCCGTAAACAGTTGATTTTATACCAAAATGACATTTCGGTGAAACAGTCTATTTTATTTCAAGCTGTCGTTTCGATACAGTTTATATCTGTAGGTAGATTATAGTATATGTATACATTTAATTACAAAATTAAATCTTTACCGTACTAGAGGAGGGACCAACAATCCTCTTACAAAACAAATTATCTACGTACCAATTAGGGTAGTGAATGTTTCTTCATACTTATAATTCTATTATATAAAAATCATTACGGAATCTTTTACGTATAGTCATTATCGGGGTAAAAAGAATGTAATTAGGTTGCCCCTTGATGGTCTGTCAAAGAGGACCGGTCATTACGTTCACAAACACCTCCAAAATGAACAGTTCGCTTTGTTTTCATTTTAGTTTGATGTCTAAAACAGCGAAAACCCCGTAATTTTCTGGCACAAATGGAAGTCTAAATAAAACTTTGACGAGATAATTTGACGTCTAACTATACAGTTATAGCTAAGAATTTACGCCTTTTTGCAATTGATCTCGCGTGATTTCTCGTTAAGAAGGCAATCAACTCTCGCTAAAACGATACCAGCCCTGCATCATCGATAAATACTCGTAATTAACCGCAATTGACTCACGAAGTTGATCCGTTCTTTAAGCCTTGTCATCTTTAAATGATGTATCTTTCCTGTTGTGAAATTAATCATGGAAAGCAGAAAGCGTAATAAAAGCATATGGTTTGAAATATAAATATCCCGACTCTATAATCAGGGTACAAAAATCAAAGGATGATCTTTTTCATATTACTCTAATAATGAAGACTGCAACAGAATAAACTACCAGGAGTAGATACACAATCTATAGATCACTTTCATGATGCAATATCAAATCAATAATACAGTCGGCAACAAACTGTTCAAAGGTGAAGTTATGCTTTCTCTGTGTTGTGACGAGAGTATGATACATTACATGTCGTTGGTCGGCTTCAGACTTTCCATAAACCAATATAACCCTACCGATAGCTTTAGCTATCCCCAGTTCCTATCGTTGTTCTTATTTGTCTTTTGTAAGCATTTTTTCCGTACGTTCCCTTAAGGATTTTGGTAGTCGATTCTATTTTCTGCGATTGTAAGTGTTTCCTGTCATCTTTTTTGCTTAAATCCCCATGATATGACAGATGTAATATACAAATGCACATAAAAATTTCTAGTCGTATTTCGAGAGTCCACAATTCTTCCTTGCATTCTTGTTCTGTTCCGGTATTCTTTTCTTTAATATTATTCTCTTGTCCCCTTACATTCGAACTCAAACATCATACTCTCTTTAAAAACCTTCCTCGGATGCAGGAATTGGTGAAAGACACTCTTAACATCTTTTGGAATATGATGCTTCTTAATCCAGCATGTGTCACTCCCTGTGAATTCCAAATTCAAACTCTGAATGAAAACTGTTAAAGACAAAACTGTCTTTTAACTCAACCATGAAACCACATTTCAGAGTTGGTCGTTTTAAGGACTACTGCACAGGTTTGTTCTGAGAGACAGATAAAACTTTTAAATGTCACAAAACTAAGTAACAACTTTATCGAATTAAACTCTGTACAGGGCTTTTTTGTCGAATCTTAGAATTTATGGACATTGTAACCTACCATCCCTTGAACCTTCTATAATTATTTCTGGACGAATAACACCAAAAAAAACCCACATAAATTAACTTTATAATCCAAATCACTGGATAATTTTATAATCCAAATTCACTGGATATTACATCATTACTAAAGCATTCTACAATGATCAGGAAGAGTGCAATCAGTTCGGAGAGAAAGGGATCACTTTGAAAATATTTTTACTGCATTGAATCTTGCATAACTTGAAGTTTCCTCTACAAAGGAAATACTCCAAATGTTGCAAAAACTAACAAATTGGGGTCATATGTGAATAAAAATGTTAAAAATGGTCAATAGACAAAATAGCTATCTTCAAGACTATTGCGGTTTACAATTCTTATAGTGATTCTGAACCTCCTTTGTCTTTTTTAATTTTCTGTTATCCGCTTTTTACAAATTTGTTAGGTAATTTTGTTCCGACAACGAACAATAAATGCGTTGTTCCATTGCTTTGTTTTGCCATTTTTTTGTAGAGACTTTGCCTCGTGTGCATTTACTCCATATCCCTTACTACTTCTATGGGGTATATGAACATGGGACAAAACCTTGTAAGTACACTTATTTACAATAACAAAAGTACCGAAGTTACTGTGAATTTAGTTTCTGCATATGCGCATTTCAACATCTTATGTCTCTTAAGTGCATAATCAATTAAAGTATTTGTAAATCCATAAACCGAAATATATGTAAAAGCTGATAGAGAACAAAGTACCAATAGGATCTAAAAAGGAAAGCCAAAAATAAGGTAAGGACAGGGCTATGCAAGAGGGAGATACTCCTCAGGTTTTAACCAATTTTCTTGAATTAAGATATTGCATGTTTTCAAATAAAATCGGTTTTCGAGCCAGCACCGAAGTACTGGCTACAAGGTTGGTGAATACCCTCGGTGACTTACAATCCACCAACAGTGGCATCGGCCCAGTAGTTATAAATAACAAAATACCGAAGTTTCTATGAATTTAGTTTCTGCATATGCGCATTTCGACAACTTATGTCTCTTCAGTTCTGAACAAATAAAAAAATTTGGAAATCCATAAACCGAAATATATGTAAGAGTTGAAAGAGAGCAAACAAACAATAGAATCTAAACAGAAAAGCCGAAATCAGGTAAGGACAGAACTATGCAAGAGGGATACTCCTTAGGTTTTAACAAATTTTCTTGAATTTAGAAATTGCATGTTTTCAAATAAAATCCGTTTTCGGGCATAACCGAAATACTGGCTACTGGCTACAAATGATTTAACACGACACCTTTCTTTCCTAATGCAAGAGAAAAGGGACCTTTTCATGTAAATCTGGCTTCAATTGAATAATAAAGTGCAACGATCCTAATGAAGGATAACAAAGAATTATCACAGATTGTGAAATTTAGGTTTTTTTTTTGGTTGGAAATGCAAGATCCAAACCACCAATTCAACCAATTAGAGCTTAGAACATATGTTAAAGTTCATCTTTAGAATCTGCATAGAGAACTTTAAATATTTCAGGGAATTTTATAAATAATATATTCGTACACGTTTAGATTAATTGCCATGATGTACTTTTTGAACCCTTGAAAATAAAAATATACCAAATATGAATAATAAACAGCAAATTGTGTTATGCTGGGTTTCAATGAGTAACCCCTCATTAGCAACATTGGAATAAAATAATATGGAAAGCCACAATAAAAAGCAGTAAGAAGATAAATAACAAAATACCGAAGTTACTGTCAATTTATTTTCTGCATATGCGCATTTCGACAACTTATGTCTCATCAGTGCAGATAAAACCAAAACATTTGGAAGTCCAATAACCCAAATGGTGTAAAAGCTGATAGAGAACAAATAACCAAAAGGATCTAAATAGAAAAGCCAAAACTAAGCTAAGGACAGAGCTGTGCATGAGGGAGATACTCCTTAGTTTTGAATGAACTCATTACAAAAAATATCGAAATAGAAGGCCAAATCCTGTACCAAGGACAACTTTATAACATCCAACGAGTATAATACACGAAATTAAACCTCGTATTTTTAAGGGGGTCAGCATTTTGATATTAACTGGAAATTTGTTTTAAAGGCAAGGTAAAATTTTCATGTCAGACAAGTCTGACTACTGGGCTGTTAAGGTAGATCGACACTAATACACGGCGCATTCGATTGGCGCATTTGTGTAACACGAATCGGATGCGGAATTGACTTGATTTTCAAGCCGGAATAATCCTGTATTGGCCTATTGTGACGTCATAATAGATTGACATACACTTTCCCGCGAATTAGCTCCCTTTTCCCATAAATATTGCCTATTTTGTAAACTTTATCAAATAACTTTCTTAATCGAACGGTAACATGTAGATTTTTTTAGCGTAACAGATAGCTTAAGTATATATCTCTCAAATATCAAAAAAATAAACAAATCTGTCTGATATTTATTTTATATGAAAGATAAACAATAAGCATGTTCTCACAGTTCCCTAAATATTCTTTGTAAATATTGCTGAAAAATACTGAATTTGGCCTGATTTTCAAAGCCAGATAACAGGAAAAGATGATCGGTGACATATCATTTTTATTTTATTTTTGGAACATATAGGTTAAGACCTACAAAATATCTTAAAAGAAAAAACATTCTGTCTGATATTTTTATTAGGATCGTACACGGGAAACTCTGGTTCACCAGCAGTGGCATCGACCCGATGGTTCACCAGCAGTGGCATCGACCCGATGGTTCACCAGCAGTGGCATCGACCCGATGGTTTCATTATACAAAATACATAAGTTGCATAATAAACAGTAAATTTTGTCATGCTATAAGGAGTAACCTCTGATCAGCCGTATTACAATCAAATAAAAAAGTCATGATCCAAAAATTTACCCAGGTTCGTGGTAGGATCTGGTTTGCACTCCCTAATTTATCGCTTTGTAAGAGTTATCTTTCTTGGATGTGGACAACCACTAATATTCAAGACTTCAAAGTAGGTGTTTTATTCAAACAGATCTAGTTGAATTAATCTTAAGTGATTTTGATCTGATTATTGAATCTTAAAAATCATCTGATACAAAAATATTTTCTTTTATACTATCATTTATTTTACTTAAGAACCTTGAAATTAGTTGCCTGTCACTGACCGAAATATATTATTTCCTTTGAAACATATCTCTAATGAAATGTTCCAAAATGCTTTACTCCTGTTGCTTCTCATGTTGGCAACTTTGATTTTCTCAAAAATAATTCTGTTTTTGAAAAATTCACGTTAGAAAATTTCTATTTTCCTTAGTGCTCATTACAACAAGGAATTGGAAACCAGTTTTTGTCCACACCGGGATCAGTCTAAAAGTATAAATTAGGGAGTGCGGGCCATGAACTTGGATATGTATAGGAAGCAAAATCCAGTACCAAGGACATCCACACAGTCCAATACCCATGATGAAGTATTTTAAGGGGTTCTGATAAATACTGTTAATTTCTATAAAATGCAAGGTCAACGTTTCTGACTACGGAACTGATGAATACCCTGAACAGACCCCCGGTCCATCAATATAGGCATTAACCAAGTGAAGGGGATTTACCATTGACTTTTAATCAACGATTTTGTGCCGTTATGGTAAATAATTATGGTTGGGTATTCCTTACGAGGCTTTAAATGTACTTTGAAATTTTGACCTGGTTTTCTTTCGAGGAGTTTATGGTCTTGGTAAGGCTGGCATTTAAACCGGCCTGAAAGTTAGTGAGAATAAAAATTCTTGCCTACACCTCTCTGAATATAAATATTCTGACCTCAAAGTGACATACTGTTTAGTAAAAGCAAAATAAGAAATCTTGCCGTCAAGCGTTTGTAAATAAATTTTCTGGCCTGCAAATTTTCGAAAATGAATATTCTGAATCTACAAAATTTGCAAAACCCCCACTTCAGAATAATTAAAAATGGACCAAATATTCGAATGATCAGTCTTTCCTTTAATAATGCAGGTCTCGGAGGTAAAATATATGACTTTTCTCAATTTTAATAAGTAGACCTTTTCATGCATGTTCAACTGCTGTTCACTTCTTATTTATTCAAGAGATATATGTCTTTTTTGGGTAAATATTAATTTTATCAAATTATTTCCCAGTATATTATACTGGCATCATAATTATTGTCTAGTAAAATTATAGTAATAATTCTTTTTTCTGACGTGGATTCGTGTGTTACTTTCAGTAATACAAATTGTAACTCCCTGCTATTTCATTAACTCTGTGGAAAATTATACATTGCAAACATTCAGTTAGGAACCGTTATACCAAATTATTATAAACTTAAATAAGTATTACATGTGTATAATATAGATGTAGAAACTTATATTATTGTATTGAATTTCCAATATACAAGTGCTAATGATGATTATATGTTCAAAGAAATCCGACTAGAAAATTTTATTTTCAGAAACTCCCTAATTATATTGCTAATCAGGTATCGTTATTCTAACATTCTGCAATAAACAATAAAAACATGCATTAATTGTAAACATGGACGATTTTGTACTGTTATGTCTTGGCCTCTTTGCGTTATAAAGTCTCGAAGTGTCTTTATGTACACCAATAATAAATGAAAAAGGCATTAAAAAGAGAAAGATGGTTATAACAATGTCAACCACGGGTCAGAAACCACCAAGACTTCCACCGAAAAAACTGAATGTTTTGTGTTTGTTTTGTTCTGATTTTTGTAAAAACAACACACACACACACACACACACACACACACACACACACAAGAAACGAACAATCATACACACAGGCGGGGAAGTGGTTGAAATGGAACAATAGAAATTGAGCTCTCGTTTAAATGAGGTAGAAATGTTCCTTTTTGAATTGTTTACCATAGATGCATAATTATAAAAGTTATTTCCAATGAAAAAAAAACAATATTTTTCATTCCTTTATTTTGAATTTATATGAAAACAACGTAGATTGCCGTAGGTGAACGTATAGATGCATATACGATGCACAAATGGCATAAAAGATCAAATTAGTGTCCGTCTTTCAAAGTGGATCCCCTAAAGGGCCATCGTTAGATTTTGATCAAAATTTGTATACGGATTGCCAATATCCCTGTTAATCCATGTGCAAATTTTTATGTCCGCCCTTTGTAGCGTTTCTCCAAAACGATCGAATTTTTATCTCCTATGCATTCTCTCTGAGGTTTCTTTCAGGAATCGACTTTTTATAAATAAGAAACTGTCAACAAATCTCTCTAAAAGAATACCAAGTAGTTACCACCCTTATATTACACCTCAAATACTTATTAACACGTGTCCGAAAATCAGTGAAAATACTTTAAGTAATACATGCCCCTTTAATCGCACCACATAAGTACAAATCACTCGCGAGCAAAAAATATAATGAAAAGTCCCTTTTCTCCCTACTTTAAAACTTGAAAAAAGTGGATCCTGAAAAAGCCGTTATGCAGAAATCAATCTTATATGGTTTATTCGATGCATTATTATATATTTAATAACACTCCTAGATTTTGTTTCCGCCTATGCCTTTGAGGGTTGCTAGATGTTTTCTTTATTATCATACAGTTTTGACTATCAGATAGAGATTGTTTTAAAACAATGTTTTATGAATGTTTTATTGCAATATCTAAAATTTTGTAAGTTTTGTTTACAACTAAGGAGTATCTCCCTCACGCAAAGCTCTGTCCTTAGCTGATATTGGCTTAACATTTTGATCATATTGTTTATTTGTTCTCTATCAGTTTTTAAACATCTTTGAGTTAATGGTCTTCCAAACGTTTAGATTTTATCTGCACTGAAGAGACATTAGTTGTCGAAATGCGCATATGCAGAAATAAAATTCACAGTAACTTCGGTATTTAGTTATTTGTTACCACTGGGTCGATGCCTCTGCTGGTGGACTGTTAGTCCCCGAGGGTATTCACCAGCCCAGTAGTCAGTACTTCGGTGCTGACCCGAAAGCCGATTCTATTTGGAACCTTGCAATATCTAAAATTTTGTAAATTTTGTTTAAAACTAAGGAGTAACTCCCTCACGCAAAGCTCTGTCCTTAGCTGATATTGGCTTTACATTTTGATCATATTGGTTATTTGTTCTCTATCAGTTTTTAAACATCTTTGAGTTAATGGTCTTCCAAACGTTTAGATTTTATCTGCACTGAAGAGACATTAGTTGTCGAAATGTGCAAATATTCACAGTAACTTCGGTATTTAGTTATTTATTAATTCATAAAACGTTGTTCGGACTTTTATTTGTTTGTGAGTGAATTGGTCCCGTTAATACTCCAATAAATTCCTTTAAAATGGTGTTTAATCCTATAATCAACGAGATTTGTATATTTTTCATATATCTGTACCATACAGCGATTGTTGCAGCATAAGACACATAGTCTGTGAAATGTAAAAAAATATATCGCAAATGTTAGAAATTTGATTTTTTTTTACCGTGGTTGTGTCATCACATATCGAGATGGCAAGTAAACAAATATACAGGGGAGATTTGCACAAATGAACAACGATAGGAACTTTGGACAGCAGGACTGTGAGGGTTTGGGTACCCAAACCTCCC
>MJUU01017122.1:139094-151027 GCA_002080025.1 Modiolus philippinarum | reverse complement strand
TTTCTCTCACCATGTTTCCCAATAGTATATTGACGAACAAATAAAACCCATACATTTAGTTTCTTACTTCAAGACCACTTTCTTGGACAAGGAAAAAAGCAAGTCAAAATGTAATTTTGAAAGATGTGTCAAGGTATTCTAATGACTGTCAAAACATGAATCTACTTCACTGTTTTGTCGCCAACTTGTGGCCATTTTGATATTAAAAAATCGAACATATTACAATGTATTACATCTGTTAAGTTAGAGCATATCAAAAACTGATTATTACGCCTAAATAACATCACAAAAAAATGCATTTTCGCATGTATTCATGTACGCAAAATAAAGGAAATTAAGGAAACGGAAAGCCAGATAGAGCGTTGACCGAGATATTTTTATTGCCAAGAAATTCCATATAGATAGAGGGCAAATGTGACTTCAATGAAAACTTACAAGTTAGCAATTAACAATTAAGTCCTCTACTGGTGGTCTGTTAGCCCTGAGGATATTCACCAACTCGTTAGTCAGTACTTCGGCGCTTAACTGAAACCCGATTCAATTTGGAAACATGCAATATCTAAAGTTTAGAAAATGTTTGATTAATACTTCAGTCCTTGGCTAACTGTCGCTTTTCTTTTATACGTTTTTGGATATTGGTTCTCTATCTTTGTCCATATTTACAGTATAACTTCGGAATTTTGTTATTCATAACCGCCGATCTCTACTGGTGGACTGTTAGTCCTGAGGTTATTACTTTGCTCGACCATTTTCTTAAAGACGACTGATCCAATCTTAACAAACTTCACAGGAAGATGGGTCCCTTTTCTAAAAAATGCCATCAGGTCTTACAATTTGCAAATGGCACCGGTTGCAGTTGTAACAGAAAAAAAAGGAAATCGGCAATATCTTGCCGGTCCAGCACTGAAGCTTTCACACGGATACGATTAATGTAGAAATTGAAAATGATTAGTATGTACGGTTAGAGAGCTCCTTCAGCTCATTTTGAAAGAAATTCTAAAAGAGATTTTTTCTTTACTGCACCCGATTTCGAAATCAAACAAACCGAAAGCGGAGGACATTGGAAATAGCAAAACAAACATCTATATGAAACATAGTAAAAGTAGGCTGAAGTTAACAGCGTGCATTTCTAACTGTATACATCTTTTTCTAAAAATTACCCAAATAGGGAGTTGATTTACACATTCTTTCCGGTATCAGACCATTTTTTCATTATTGTCTAACATTGCAAAGAGCAAATGGAATCTGACGTTAAACAGACACAAGGTTTGGCATCATGTTTCGGAAATTTTTGCCAAGTCGGACGGTTTATGTTGCATGATATATGAAACATCTCTCAATAATAGAACAATTTTCTAAGATAGAAATTGGTAAAAACAGTTTTCTTTTTGAGAGTCTGAGACAAAGAATTATTTAGTAATGATAATTGGTCATCATCTTCGTGCTTTCAATAATCACGAGGTATTAAAGTCAATTATGTGTAATTTTCCGTAATTTTGTGAACCGTAATGTCTTTGAATTAAGGAAAGTAGTCGATATAAAGAAAAGAAACATAGACGGTCATATGATAATTTTCCGCGCTGAGATGTTAGGAAATTTACTAATTAACTTTTAAAATGACATCCAGTACGAGAGTTCAAGACGTCATCTCGTACGTTAGAGAAAAATTAAAGATGCTCTCGTATAAATTGCTAAAGAAAATTATTTTGTATTATTTATAAATACAGTAATTATGCGATTATCTGCTCCGGAATCAATTGGAAAGTTAATGAAAGCGAAAATGAATGAGTTCTAGGGAATATTATTGTTATAGGGGATCGGCACATTGTTCAATCAGCTCCTTTGTTGTTACGTAAAAGATGTGTTTCTAGAAATGTAGCTTTTTTGCATGAACAGGTGGTATATTTAGAAATTGTATCCAGTTCGTTTCACAAAACAGAACAGAGAAGAATAAATGTTTTATAATTCATTGAAACATAAAAGATGGCGTTGCAAAGATTGATTAAACCAAAACAAGTGGGCTTTAGCGTCATCAGGAAAACATAAAGTTATATTATATTAATAATAGACAGTGAACTGATTGATTGATTAGTTAGAGGTTTACGTCCAGTGAGCAATATTTCATATATATCAGTACGAAAAAAGGTTGATATACTTTGGTATGCAAAAATTTTAGAAGAAGAAATAAATTCATGTGGAAGGGCAGATATATAGGGGCTAAAGATTTTGCTGGAAAGGGATAGAATTGGATAGTGACAAAAAACTCGGCCTTCTATGTGACCCCAAATGAGTCTGACCTTTTTTTAGAAATATAAAAGGGGTCTTCATACTGCATGAAGCTTCAGACTGTGAAAGTATATACGTTAACGCAACATATTGTCATTCAACATAACAACAACAAAATACATATGTGGCAGTAAAGAAACCGTTGATAAATACAGATAAGTATGAAAAAGAAAGGAAATTGGGTAAATGTCGGTTGTTTGCAGCTATGGTAAAAAAGAAAATGATTGCCAATTGCCAATCAGCTAAAAAAAAAGGGGGGGGTGCTCAGCTTCAGATAAAACTTCAAACCTGGACTTGTTCAAAAAGGGAGGGGGTTGCCAAATTGGTTTCATTAAAAGGCTTACTGTCCTGAATTTTCCCGAAAACAGTTAACAGTTAAAATTTGGCTGTTTTGACTGACCGCACGCCCCGACTCCGACTGTAGTCCGCGGGGCTCACTTAGTTCACAGATCTCGGATGCCTGGATCATCATCGGGAAAAAAATCTGATAATCCAAGCATTATGGTGACATCACAAAAAAGCACTTCAACGAAATTTTGTTGGAGACTATAGTAGTACAGGTACATGTTAATGCTGGTTTTACTTCGCTTCAAACCATTTATAAAAAGCCATGTATATTCTGCATTTCTATGGTTTAAATCATAGAAAGTGGTAGGAAACAAAAAATGCACAGAATCTAGGAGGATAGTTCGCATCACCTAAAATCATGTCGTTGTCGAAGTTCATAATACACAATCAATTTCTAAATCTTTTCTTGATGTGAGAACACACGGGTTTGTTACGGAAAAAAGTTGGAGCTTATTTTTTTTCGTAACAAACCCCTGTGGTGAGAACGGAAAATAATGTTGGCAATTAAAATCATTTTTTGAAGTTAGGATATAAAAGAAACTAGTTCGTTTGTTTAGTATGTATTTCCTATATATCAGGATAACCGCAATCCTTGCATTACATTGGGGGTTTAGTTTGGTTGCTGTCTATGAAATTCTGGTAAATCGTCAAACAAAATATATCTTTTATTGTCCAAGTAAAAGAATACTGACGTCAGACTAGCTTTTTGGAAAGCTAATATTTGTTGAATATTCAGTTTCAGCTGGGTAAAAAGTCAAAAGCAAAAAACTTAGATAGAAATCCTGCAAGATATAAGTTTTATTTGGAAATTAGAACAAGTATTGACTCGTTTCTTTCATTTATAATGGATTTTATTACACTGAAATAGTTTAAATACGGATCCAAATTGTTTATTTACAGTAAGTAAAATTATTTTGTACATCTGTCAATGGTTTCATACAGATGTTTGCATTTTACACTAGAATTAAAACGTTTTAATGCTATTACAACTTTTCAATCAGACGCTTAATTAGCGGGTACGGATCCGGACGTGAAAATTTGTATTTACCTTTTAACAAAAAAACTATAAATTATATTCTTGTGCAAACAGTAATCGAACATTCTAACTAAAATATCTATTGACAGATAGTTTTAATAATTTTTTTACAATATAAAATAGAAAAATGAATTTCTAGACAAAACCCGTTTCATGACTATCCCAAAACAAAACAAAAATATAAAACATTTTTCAACTCACCCTTTCAAAAAACTTTTAATTGATTTTTCCACGGGCCAGATCTTAATTATAAATTGAAATATCAAGATATAAAGCAATACTAACTTTTGTATGACTTGATCAAATACAGCTTATTTACACAAGAGAACCATTCTCAAAATAAATTTACAGTTTTAGAATACGTTCAGTATGCAGAGCTGAGTGTGACAAAATAAAACATATTAAATAGTTTGCTTTATGACCTTGAAATATGACTTGAATAAAATTTCTAAATTGAACACCCAAGTGGTCATTCAACTTGTTCAAAATGCTGAAAAATCCGTATTGTAATTAAATGTCTAGTGCTTGTTAATATTTCTGCTTTTGTTACTGTTTTCTCCTTAAGGTGCAGTAACGTACAATATTTGTAGAAGGTATACGGAAATCCAAATAATTAAAAATATTTTTAAAAGGGTGTATTTTTGTATTGTTACTGTTTTCTTCTTAAGATGTGAATGTGGAAGGAAATCAAAATGGTAAAAGAAAAATTCAAAAATAATGTTTTGCCTTTTTTCAAAAGGATTTTTGTTTTGCTAGTTTATTCTGCTTGAGAACTTAACCAGGAGAACAAAACATATTATAGAAAAACTCAGTATTTGGCATTTTTTGCAGGCAAATTTCAGTATAAAATAAAATTTCCACTTGATTCAAGATATCCTCAAAGGTGTTTATCTTAAAAGGGGGGTTTTATTTTTCGAACGGCCACTTGCACTAATTTTCAGTAACTTATGTATTTAGATATTTGTTTGATACATCTTTCGATTTTTGGTTTTGACTTTAACTGTACTGAAGAGACATAAGTTGTCGAAATGGCCGTCTGTAGAAAATAAATTGACAGTTACTTAGTAACTTCGGTATTTTGTTATTTATTACCACTTGGTCGATGCCATCCAGGACTTCGGTGCTGGCCTAAAAACTGGTTTTATTTGAAAACTTACAATATCTAAAATTTGGATATCTTGTTCAACGAAGGAGTATCTCAATCGTTCATAGTTCTGTCCGAAGCTGGTTTTGGTTTTCAATTTTGATTACTTTTGGTTATTTGAAATTGTTCTCTATCAGTTTTATACATCTTTCGAGTTTTGTTTTTCGATTTTTTTTATGTGATCTTTACTGAGGAGACATTAATTGTCGAAATGGGCATCTACACAAAATAAATTGACGGCAACTTCGGTATTTTGTTATTTATTAACATGAACTAGGTCGATGTCTCTGCTGGTAGAATGTTAGTTCCGAGGGTGTTGGCCGGAAAGCCGATTTTATTTGGAAACTTGCAATAGTTAAATATCTGTTAATTTGTTGAAAACTTAAGAGTATCTCCCTCATGCAATGGTCTGTCCTTATTCAATTTAGTTGGTTATAAGTTCTCTACTAGTTTCTTTTATACACCTTTGGTTAATGGTCTTCCAATTGTTTGGATTTTATCTGTACTGAGAGACTTTAGTTGTCGAAATGGTCGTCTGTCAGTAATTTCGGTATTTATTTGTTCTGTTGAAATTTTATGTGCCAAGAGTTTGTCAGGAAGTGATTGTTTATGCAGTTGAAACCCATTTTAAACCGCATAGTTGCTATAAATTTAGTAGGATCTTAATATTAGAGCACATTAAAGATTGGGATATTTTTCATAAATGGAAGATGCATTGTCTTTTCTTGAGTCGAGAGCAGCAGAACGAGAGAATAAGACAAGAATTTCATGCAGAGGAAAATATATACGGATGATTGATTTTCCTTGAATCTAAATACCGGTATACATTTCTCCACTAAGATATGATTTTCAATGTCCCTAAACCTTTTAATGGATAAGTAGATCCCAGCCCCTTTAACATGCTTTAGTCTAGGAAGATGCTTATTTCGCTGAACTTGATTACTCTTTTATTTAGGGGCCAACTCCGACCTACCGTTGGGTGTGGGGTTTCCTCACCGTTCATTGAAGATCTTATGGTGGCTTTGAGTTGTTATTGCTCCCCTTAGGGTCGTTGTCTCTTTGACACATTCCCCGTTTCCCTTCTTTTTCTTATTTCCATTTTCACGTCAGGCTATTTATGTTGTTTCGTCATAGTTACTGGTGTTGAAGCATAATATAATGCAACCCAAAGCATTAAGACTTCGTACATAATCTCGAACTAAAATTCTACCTCTACAAATCAAAAGACATATCCATAGTAATTTGACATTGTCAAGTAGATCCATTTTGTGTTAGTATGAATAACGAAATACCGAAGTTGTTGTGAATTTAGTTTCTGTTTAGGGCCATGTCGACACCTTATGTATCTTCAGTGCAGAGCCAACAAAACATTGCGTAATCCATAAACCAAAATATTTGTAAAATTAGTTATGAAATGGGTTAGCCCAAATTTTAGTTGTCTAAATTGTTCTTCGTACTCTTTCTATGCCTAGAAAAATGTGTCGAAGGGGGAGGCATTTTATTTCATACTTCTTTATTTTGATTACTCTGCACTGAAAAGACATTATTTGTCAAAATAGCTCTCTGGAGAACTAAACTCGCAGTAACATTGTTTTTTATTATTTAACACCACTATGTTGATGCCTCTGTTGATTGACTGTTAGTCACCTTTAGGGTATTAACCAACCCAGTGGCAAGTTCCTAGCCTGGAAACTAATTTTATTTAGAAACTTGCAATACCTAAATAATAAATAACGAAATTCATACTGTTTTTTATGTAACTTCGGTATTTTTTGTACTTTGAGAACATTTTGTCTAAAAACTAAGGATTTTCTCTGTCGTGCATAGCTCTGTCTTTAGCTTATTTCGGCTTTTCATATACATGTATAGATCCTATTGGTTATTTTCTATCAGTTTTACACATACTTAGGGTTTGTGGACTTCCAAAAATATTGATTTGACCTGCACTGCAGAGACACAAGTTGTCGCAGAAACGATTCACATTAACTTCAATATTTAAATAATACCGTCTGTTTGATTCCATACGCATCTCCTTTTTGTATCCCAGACAAAAGCTTTGCAACGAAAGGGTATGACATCTTTTACTTTGCTTTGTACTAATAACTATCTTTTATTTGTTTGGTGAATTTATTTATTTGATAAGTGATACATAATATGTGTATATCTGAATAAGATATACATAATGTAAGCTGTAAGGTGTAAGGTTTGGGTATCCATATACCGGTTTAACCCTACCGCTGGCGTTTGCTAGTGCCGATGCCAAGTCCAGCTTTCCCGAGTTCCTATTGTTATTCATGTTTGTCTATTGTCTTCATTAGTGTTTTTCTGTAGCAGTTTGCTGGTGAATTCTGGCATGTGATTGTAATTTTTTTGGCTATTGTAAGTGTACTGTTATCTCTTGTATATAATTCTATGGTCATTAGGTATGTGGTATTTTTTGTCAACAAGGAATTTTTTTGTCATGGTTTTGTTTTCAATTATTATTGCGAAAATGTAAAAAAAAACCACTTTATCTAAATTATCTAAATAACAGTACATAGATGTTATGTTTGTTGTGTTACCCTATGTGATAATTCAAAACTGCTAGCCGAACAATCTATCACGCCCTTAACATCCTAATAATTATGGAGATGAAATATTGTTCAAAGTACACCCCATCACACCTCTGGGATGGACAGTTCCTCCTACTGTTGAAATGCTGAGTGCTCAATGACAGGGTCTGGATAGTAAAAATGGTAATCTTCATATAAAATCAATATATAGGTGTAAATAGGAACGCGCTGTCTGATTTCCAGAATTTTATTTGAAATTTTAATATTGTAATCACAGCAAAGCATTATTAACTGTTGGACAATGAACATGTTTATAAAAGTTCAACAATTTTATTTCCGTAAATGGTCATGACATGTGTGACTTTTAAATGCAAATTGATTTGAAATCCATGAAATATGAAACCGGAATAACGAAAAAAAGAAATCGAGAATGGTACAACTGAAAGTATATCCCCTTCGGAAAATTTTCGTGATTTCCTTTATAACTCAGGATTTTTTTTTATGTACCTTCGATATTATGCTATACTAATGTAAGATTGATTTATTTTCAAATAGGAACAAATGTTCATATGTTGCAAAATTTATCATAGCATCCGGTTATCTCGCACTGAATAGATTCAAGCAAGTTCATTTGTTTATTAATGAATTGCATTACTCACTATCAATCTATAAGACATTAAATTTATCACATGATACTTTGCTTCACATTATAAAATGTAAGATGTATATTTAATGTTTGAATTTTAATCAAAACTCATAGACGAAATGTGGTGTAAAATTTCTAATATGGCCGCTTTGAACAGAAACGGAAAACTGTTTGAAGACTGAAGTTCAAAAACAAATTTGCAAAAGAGAAAACTGTCAAACGATAAATACTACCATTTCTAATTTACCGTAAAATGTAAAATAACAGATTTTTCTTCAGAAGTATTTCGTTTTACTTTTATTATATCTGATGTAAATGGCATTATATTAGCAATTTTAAATAACTCAATAAGAATATGTCTTGGTCACATGTGTAAGTACAAATCAAACACCGGATAACCCCTGTTTTCCGTACGAAGTATTTGGTGCAGCAGTTCGTGCACGTAATTTCCCTATACTTTCGTGGTTTTTGATATTTCATTAAATCAAGATTAGCAAATATTACAAGGCATTACAAATAATACAACGATACACTATATATACAGCGTTTGAAATTATAATTTAATGGATGAGAACCAATGATATCAAATAAAATGTATTTATAAACCGTGTTAGACATGGGCGGATACGTTTAATTAGCTTTGAGGAAATTATGGAACAGTACTTTGATTTCTGACATAAAAGTGCTGATTTTTGTCTATTTGTATACTCTGTTTGGAATTCCTTTATTACCAAACCATTTATGTTAATATTATCACAGTATCATTTCATCAAAGACAGCAGCACTTACTGTCAGGCATTATATATCATTGTGTAAGTGGAATTCTCTGACAGACAAAAATGCTTTACTAGTATTCAGAGAACTTAGATCATCGCGAAAGTGACGTTGACTGCTAGTGCTTTAGTTTTGTGCCGCTGTTGTGTCTTTTGTTTATCTGTTTTGTCTTTGTCATGTTGTTTCTGTAAGTGTTAATTCTGAAATGCCACTAATAGGATTTTGAATCAGAATTTCCCCTTTCTGTTTTCTGCTTCGGTATTCATTTGCCGATATATTAATTTGAATGTACTGTAACTTGGACACAACGGTCAATTCCTAAGACTTATGATAGAACAAATGTGTTTGCATAGAGTCAAAGTATATTTTCAGATTCGGAAAATTGACTCGCTTTCATCTGTAGTGTTACAGTTGCAGTTCACCCTTCCCTTTCCGGGGACGCCTGATGATACTACCGTTGTCTGTGGAGATTCTCCCGGGACGCCTGATGATACTACCGTTGTCTGTGGAGATTCTCCCGGGACACCTGATGATACTACCGTTGTCTGTGGAGATTCTCCCGGGACACCTGTTGTCTCTGGAGACTCACGCTGCTATTGGTTAATATCTTTCTTATTCATTTTTGTTTGTGTGGTTTTCTTTATTGTTTATGCTGTCTCTCTTTGCCATTGCTCATCCCTGTCATGTTTGACCTTTTTGAGTTTCGAAAATTGTTTTTTGTCAGAATTTATTTGTTATCGTATCTTATTTTTATTTTTCATCAATATTTTAGTATATTTTCACGTCATTTTATAAAGAGAAGACAAACGTTGTGATGTTGATTGTTTTTTTCTCTCTTTAAAATCTTACAACCTTACTTGATGAGACACCAATTATGTCGACTGTAACCATTCTAGGCACTAGCATACAGTCTTTAGCTACATAATACGAATTCTTTTACGGTTTATACAACACACCAGCCATTGAAAATCATGATAATAAGAAAATCAAATTTCAAAAGATATAATACAAAAAACAAAAAAAAACAAAAAACAAAAAACAAAAAACTGGCAAAAAGATGATGTTTAGAAGTATGCAAGATGGCTCTGTCTTGATATATAAGCTAGATTTTCAAATTCCAGTATTTATCTCAAAGCATTAAATGTTATGTCCCACATCCCCTTATCTCCATTATTTTTCTATTTACCTATTTGGAAGCTCATTACCAAAAGTATATCAAATTCCATAAATTTTCTCACATTTTCCGTTCCAAGACACGTTTTAATGATGAGAAAAATTCAGAGAACTTCAGTTCCCATCACATAACAAAATACCGAAGTTACTGTAATTTTGTTTCACATGACGAAATTAACATATGCAGAAACTAAATTTACAATAACTTCAGTATTTCGTTTTTTTTTTGTTACCATTTTGCCGATGCTTCTGCTGGCGGACTGTTAGTTCCCGATGGTATTCAGCAATATAATAGTCATTAGGTTTTGCTTAACACTCAGGAATATCCCCCTCTTGCATAGCTCTGTCCTTAGCTGTTTTTGGCTTTCCATTTAGATCATTTCAGTAATTTGAGCTATATTAGATTTTAATTTTTTTATTGCTTTTTGTCTTCCATATTATTTTGATATGAAGGGACAGCTGTCGAATGGCCATATGCAGAAACTTAATTTTCAGTAATTTTCAGTAACTATGTAATGTTGTTAGTTATTTGTATGTACTATGGGATATCTATTTCTCAGATGACATATTTCTCTTTGCCACTATAAAATTTGTTTTTCCTCTACCGGATATGACATTACTCCTGGAGTTGTCATGTTGAACACGACGGGTGTCTTATAAGAAGCAAGAGATGCTTACTCTACCGGTACACCTGATCCTACCAATGGTTTTTTATTGGGTCCGTGTTGTTCATTTTTTTATATGTATGTGTTTTCATTTTTGTTTTCTGTGCAATGCTCATGTTATGTCTTTGTTTCTTTGTTTTTCGACGTTGCCATTGACCTTGGATTGTTCGTTTAAGATGTACGGTTCGATTCTAACTTACTTTATTAGTATCTAGATAATGAGATCAGATAACTTTATTTTCGCAAAAATTATACTTTTGTCAATTTAAAAAAATCTCATTTATCCGAAAATCAATTAATTCAAATGTTAAGAAGGCATCTTTTGAACTTCGATTATTGTAAATTCCACTTCTTTGTTCCTTCTGTATAGGGCCTGTAAGTCTCGTACAATTTTGGAACTTCCGGGACCAAAACCTGTACCCGGAAGTTACATTTTAAACAAAGATATATGACGTTTCAAACANAAATTTGAACGTCATAATCCTCAAACGTCATATTTCGGCGGGAAACGTTTTCGAATTGCCGGTTTATCGTGGTTTCTCGTGCGTCACATGACGAGACTTACAGACCCTATTCTTCTGTCGTTGTTTGAATTCAAAAGTGGTAAAGAAATACGAAAAACAAAAAATACAAAGGCCAAAATTAAAAAAATCATCGATCCAAAAATATAACAAATAGATGCAACACAAATGAAAACAACACCACCTGTTTATAGTGCCCACATCTTTCTGTTTTACAATGCCAAGTTTTTTTACAATCGACTGATGAACTCACTATGTTTGTCTGTGTTGTATCTGACCACTAATCTAGGACACTAGTGCTGTTTTCGGGCATCGGATGACAGTGATTGTAAGAGCGCTTCGCCAGTTAGTTTCATGTTTGTTGACGATCCCCCATCCATTGGCTTTATAAGACTTGGGTGTGGCATTGTTCTACAATTAGCAATGAATTCTGTTTAATACATTGCTCGGGCCGTTTTGAAATTACTATGAGTTATGCTCAGTATTGAAAGCCTCATGGGGACTTTAAGACGAAGAATAACAAAAAAGCGTTGTTCAATGGCTCTTTTTACCATGTATTTGTAGAGAATTGTCTTGTGTGCATTTACCCCATATTCTTTCATTGTTTATTTAAGAGATTCAATAATGACATAACAGAGAATTCAGAAACAGTATTGACAATAAAAACATACATCCCGCATCCATGGATCAAAGGAGAAAAAGACATGGACGTGGCGTTGCTCAGCAATTAGCAATGAATACCGCTCAAACCGGTGCTAGGGGCCGTCTTGAACTTGCTATGAGGTATG
>MJUU01017122.1:118097-139079 GCA_002080025.1 Modiolus philippinarum | reverse complement strand
CATTGCTGTGTTTTACCATGTATTTGTAGAGATTTTGTCTCATTTGCATTTACTCCATATCCTTTCATTGTTAATACAATTAAATCACTTACTAGTATATTGTGACTCCAATCTCAAATAAAGTTGATGTTTTCACAGTTGTAACACATTGTACATCCATATAAAAAAAGTAATTACAGTGAAATTAGGGAATATCATGCTTTAAAAGACAACGGCAGTAGAATACCGTAGGAAAAAGAACATGATTACAAAAATCAAAGTCCAGAGGCAAGGCAAAAGTAAGAACACCAGGAGACGGAAGACCAAAGATGCTTCACAACCACAATACACAAACACTACAAATACAACAAAAAACTAAAGAACTAATAGTGTGAACTCTCCAAAAGAGTGACATCAGGTGCTCTGGAAGGGTAAGCATATCCTGCTCTAAATTTGTATAAATCAAGAGGAGTTTGAGATCGGAAATGTGAAAGCATGGCCAGCAAACATTCTTCAGCAGAAGACTTCCAAAGTTTGTTCAGCTAGTAAGTTTCAAATCCTGTCTTTGCATTATTGAGGAAATTTTTTAATGAAAAAAGACAAAACGAGGAATTGTTTCTTCGTTTCCTGCAAAATTGTTAAATGTGAAATGTCAGTCTTATGTATGATGAACTAATCATTTTATTGCCAGTCCTGAAAATGACATTCGATCCTACAATTTTGAAGGTATGCTGACTGAATTTCGACTTCATGATAATTATGACTTTGAGTTTCTATCACAAAACAAAAAGCTTCTATATCCTTTACTCTAAATTTCAGATGATTAGTATTGTTCTTTCACTTAACGCATCTTTTGCTAAACGGGTCACATCAGTCTAAACCGAACCCTGACTAAACCAATGACCTGTCTAAACCAAACACAATGTGAAGACCCTTTCTATCAATTTCTTTATATTTTGAAACTGTGTAAACAGAATACATGTCTAAACCGAACAAAATATTCAGTCCCAGAGGAGTCGGTTAGACAGATTTCACTGTATATCCTTCAGGAATAGAGATAAGGAAACAACAGGAACTATTAGATCTACATCTGACTAAAATGGAGCGCCTTATTATCGGTCCAACCCACCATATTTTTTGAACTGCCTGTACCAAGTCAGGAGGATTGTGGTTGGCAATTTTTAAAGGTGGGATTTGCACTTACTTCGTCTTTGTGCCGGTTGGATTTCCACTTTTGCCATGCCTGTAGTTTGTACAGCGTTTTTGTCAACAGATTGTAATTACTGTCTCAAAAACTTATATATCAAGGGTATGTTGTCACTACAGAAGTTTTACGATCGCCACCACAATTTGACAGACCGTTACAATGTTTCTAATTTAGAAATCACAACAGATATCTTTAGGTAGATCCAGAGTTTGTTACCGGATTGACTAACACCGACTGTGACAAAACCGGACTTTTCACTGGCAGTGTGACGGTTGCCACGCGAGGAGCAGATCATGCTTACACTTCCGGAGCACCACAATTTTTATAGAGGTTCACACTGCTTGTGTGGCGTTCTTGTTCATTTTTGTTTATTTGTTTTGTCTTTTTCATACTGTCCCAATTCGTATTGGATGTGAATTGTCGTGATTTTGGATTTATGATTTTAGAATTCCCCCTTTCCTCGTTCTTGCTTCGGTATTCGTTTGCCGATGTATTATCAGTTCTGTTGTTAATTTTGTTATTATCCCAAATGGACATTGCAAAGTGTAAATTTTGTATGTGGTATTGTGTTATTAACAAAAATGCCTTTCAGTTTATATCTAAATTTTAACCTTGTTATTACAAAACGCCACAAGACAACGTCACATTTGTTTGTTAAGACATTAATATTTTGTAATAATCTCTTTGGTTGCGTCTGCAAATGTATCTACAAAAACCATGGGTTATCTTTGATTCTGTTCTTTTTATATATCATTTGTGTTGTCTATTTTCATTGATTAAAACAAGTGGTAGCATTCTGACATCGGAAATCATGGTTGATCCACACAAGTCAAAACAAGTTGAAGGAAAGAAACAACTGAGCTAAGTTGTAAAATCAAATCTTGTAAAGGACAAGAAGAAAACTAGGTTCCCCAGAAGGTTGAGAACATTTCTAAGATTTTCTTATTAGATATACTTTATATGTTTGTTTTCTAATAAATTTATACTTTTTATGATTGTTTTCTATATCAGAATTTTTCATGTGCATTTGTCTCATACATGTAAATGATTTACAAGAAACATTGAGTTTGGTCAGAAATTGTGATATATGCAGTATTGTAAGAAATTTCCAGTCCATCAGACTCGTCTAAGATTTTGCATGTAAGAAGTTGCCTAAACTGTAGTCATGTAAGATATAAAACAGTAAAAGGAAATGGGGTAAATGCACATGAGACAAAGTCTCTACAAATTCATGGGAAAAACAAGTAATGGAAGAAAGCTTTTATTGTTCTTCTGCATTTTGAAGTCACCATGAGATCTTCAAATATGAGCTCTGCTCATACCTTATAGTATGTTCAAGATGGCCCTGGAACCAATTCGTCTTAGATTTGTCGTGGCAGCAATATCAAAACGAAAAAATATCGAAATTTTCTATAGACGGCCATGTCTTATGTCTATTCATTGCAGATATTAATGTTTGGTCTATGTAAGTTTCTGTCACTGTATCATTTGTATAACTTATTTTCTATAAGTAAGAGCAGATAACTCATCTTAAGTAATTTCATATAGATAATTAAATATAAACTTCAATACAGGATCCGCATAAATGAATACAAAAGCTTTTCATTGGTCTGTCCTTTTAATTATATTCTTTCTCATTGTCAAGTAGGCGGACGCTAGGTCTAAAGGTTTTCCACTCCAAATCTTTTAGCTACAAAATTAGAAAGCTAATAATATCAAACACGGGAAATATTTGTTTAGAAGAAAAACTTTATGTCCAGATTTGAATAATGGCAGCGACATTGCTCGGGGTAAGTCTCTAGTTAGTTTTTGTTACAATACAAGGAGACAAAGAGGCCAAGAAAAACCAATCAAATAAATAGTCTTGTTCATAAGAGTCAGCAAAAATTATACTTTAATGAGTAATTAAAATTTTTGTATTGAAAAATTGAATTAAAATTATTTTGGGAAGAAATGAAAGATATTCTACTCTTAAAATGTGATCAAATTTATTAACTATCATTTATATTATTCTGTTATCAGATATTTTATTTCATATATGTCATATATATTATATCGTAGTATCTTGGTCATCTTGTTTCTTTCCTTGTTACTTGCAAATATTGATAATACTTTTTTTTTTCAAATTCCATGATATTGAGATTCGTTCATTAAATATAAAAACTTTTTTTATAGTTGGCTATCAGCTCGAATACAGCAAAAAGACGATACATGTTTTATATACAGCAATATTCGCCATCGCAAATTTATTAAATAAAAAAATGACAAGTTATGGAGTAAATGCACATGAAACAAGGTCTTAACAAATACATTGTAGAAACGAAGCTTTTATTGTTGTTCTTCATCGAAGCATTTATATAGTTTTTTTACTGGTACATTAATTTTAGTGATCATATTTTGGGGATTGTGTAATGGGTATTAGATGGAATATGTAAAGCAAAAAAGATAGAACAATCATGGAAATCTTAAAATTCTAGAATATACAGAATTAAATTATTCTTTACAAACTATGTTTTGCTTCCTGAATTTATTAAATATAGTGAGACAACGACGGAGACAAAGAAAAACGAAGAAGTAATATCATTCGGTATTACATTTCTTTACAGTTTTAAGTTTTATGGTGTTTTTTACGGAAATAGTCTCTACTGTACAGTCTTAAACCAAAGTTTGTTGCAGAATGATTTATTGAAATCCAATGAGTGTTCAAATAAACATAAAATTAAAACAAATATTTTTCAGACATGAGGTGGTGTTTTCGAAACTATCCTAAAAATGGGCAATATTATAAGTAAGGGGAGCTTCGAACACATGACTTTGGATAAAAACGTGTCATAAGATGATGTTAGGACATGTCTTAATCCTTAGATAGCACTTCAATTATTACCAAAATGCGAAATGTGATTATCAAAAACAATGTTTCTTTTTGTTAATTGAAATTATTGTTATGAAATATTTTTTTTGGCAAACTGCTTTTGTTGTTTGGATCAAAGATAAAAATATATAACATTTTCGCAAAAATAAAAAATAACTTAAAAAAAGATAAGATCTATATAGGGGAAAATGTAAAAGTACTGCCTTTTCAGATTCCTTTGAAACCGACGAAAACCTATCTTATAGGCAATACTTTTGTGCTGACCAATAAGAATGAGAATGTTATTCCTTTATAGAAACTAAATTCCCAGTAACTTTGGTATATTGTTATTTATTACACCAAAAATAGAGTATATATTTGAAACTTGCAATATCTAAATTCAAGACAACTTTTGTTTAAACAAAGGCACATCTCATCCGTAAAAATATTCGTACAATTGGTGTTGACCCCCATTTGATCATGCTTACCATTCCGGAGCACCTGATGATACCCCAGTTTTGATAGTTTTGTGACGTTCTTGCTCTTTTTTGTTTATTTGTTTTCTGTCTCAATTCGTGTTGCTGTGAATTGCCGTGATTTTTGATTGATGATTTTAGAATTTCCCCTTTCCTCGTTCTTGCTTCGGTATTCGTTTGCCGATGTAATGTTCATTTAGGTTATTTTTGTATTACCTATAAACCTTTGGTTTTTGAAATGTTTTGAATCGATCTTTACTGAAGAGATGTACCGGTAAGTTGTCGATATGGTTATCAGCTGGTTTCTTAGTAAACTAAACTTGTCATTATTGAAAAGAATGGTTTAGATGCATATTTCGTCGTTTTTAAGCACATTTTTCAGTTAAAATATTTTTGTTGTCAAAATGGTTGTAAGGTCTCATATATACTTATATCATGTTCCGTGATGAAACATAAATTGTGAAATAGGAATTTAGAAGAACTTCAATCGAGCGCGTTTTAGTTTATATTTTTTTGTTTTTGTTTATTTGTTTCTTTGTTTGGGTTTTTTTGTTTTTTGTTTTGGTGTTTTATATAACTGTTACATAAATGATTCAATATTTTCAAAAGAGTTTGTTTATGCTGAGTAAAAAACAAAGTATGAAAATTTATATCTACAACGCAGTATAATGCATCCAAGTGATATTGGTTCTAGGAGAAATAAGCATATTTTACATTCATAGGATTAACCATTTCAAACCAACTTTAAATTTGAACAAAGAGGTCAGTGACATATACATTTTATCCACAATGAAGGGACATAAGTTGTCGAAATGGCCATATGAAGAAACTATATTTACAGTAACTTCGGTATTTATTAAAATTTGTTACAACTGGACCGATGCCTCTGTTAGTTGATTTAGTCCCCAAGAGCATTCCTCAACCTAGTAGTCAGTAGTTCGGTGCTGACCTGACAACCGATTTTATTTAAAAACTTACAATATCTTAATTTTAGAAAATTTGCTTAAAACTAAGGAGTATCTCCCTGTTGGAAAGCTTTGTCCTTAGCTGATTTTGACTTACATTTAGATCTTATTCGTTATTTGTTCTTCATTAGATATTACAAAATTTTCATTTATGGTCTTCCAAATTGTTTTGATTTGACCTGCATTAAAGAGACATTAGTTGTCGAAATGTCCATATACAGTAACTTCGGTAGTTATTCGTTATTACTGTGCCAAAGAATTGATGACGTTGTCCGACTGTTAAGTCAAATATATCAGACCCAAACAACTCTAATATTTCGGAAAAGTTGAAATATCTACTAATGTTATAATCTATTCAATGCAAAACTTTGTTCTTAGACGACTTTGGCGCTACCTTATGTCTTTTAAGTTTCCTTTCTTACAAATTTTATTCCACTTCCCAAATATGTTCTACTTTTTGGTCCCTCCAAATATTATCTGTAATACTGACGCATAAAATCTGGAGGATTTATTTTGAGGAAAGTTGGATATTTTATAATTGCGGGAAATATTATATAAAACAATTCAGGTAAAGATAAATTATTCACACTGTTTACTCTTTAATAAATTACATGAAACAACAGAGGAGGCAATCAATCGTCTTCCCATTCCTACCTCATTCTAAAATTGAGATAGATTTGAATAATTCTTTAAATCTGGGAGTATGGACCATACAAACATATAAACATTTGAACATGAAGAGATATTTAACCATGTTTGCGTTTCCTTAGACTGAAAAAAAAAACCCACTTCAGTCAAATGATAATTAACATTAAATCTTATACTGTAGCAATTGGAAATGCGCATATGCAGAAACTAAATTAACAGTAACTTCTGGACACAATTATTATCATTATTATTATTATTATTATATAATGCTTTATTTCTATGTTTACTTATGTCTGGATTACGAAATAATGTTATTTTTGTGTCCATACATGACTATACTTTAATCCTATAAAATATTAGTATGGGATTCAAAATAAAAACTTTTACGACAAAACATCAATCTTTCTATTGTAATCAGGTTAAAATCTCTAAAACTGTTTATCTTTGTTGTTATTTTGTGAAATGCAATAACCAAATATTTATATAAATTAATTATCATCGTCAAGTGATTAAAATTGTCACTTAATTAACTTAAAACACTTAATAAAGCAGTTATCGTAGAATCGCCATTTAATCCCATCTCCCTGGAGGAAAACAGCAGCATTAGATAGGAAGACCATCACGTTTCATGGAAATTGACGACAATAGGAAACAAAAATTGTCTATTCGAATGTCAATTTCCTTGATGGTATTAACAAATATGTGGTGCTTTCTATTAGTGTGAGCATTATACTCAATTATTTTTATTAAATCCACATCGGTTTGGATATGGAAGGGTCAAATGTTGGACACGGGATTTCACAAAATTGTTCTTTGGTTATAGGATTGTTATTTAGGATTAACTTAAGTCTTTATTGTCTAGTTTGGGAACATCCTCATTATATACAAGTAAATTGGACATAACTTTTATATTCCATGCTATTTCCGTTGACTGAACAGAACGAAAAGCATTTCATACCTTTTTTTTTAAAAATGGTAGATTTTTCTAAAATTTCTATCGTATTTGTTCTGGGCCTTGATACCAATGTACTGCATAGATTTTTGAATAGCTATTATACAAGTTAAAGCTAAACGATACAAGTATAAATGCTAATAACAAAACCGAAGTTACTGTAAACTTAAGTTTCTACATATGGCAATTCAGACAACTTATGTCTCTTCAAATCAAAACAATAAGAAGATAATAAACAGAAATATGTGTATAACCTAAGAGAAAAAAAATTACAATTAGGATCTGAATGAAAATCAAATGCTAAAATGAGCTAAGGGCAGAGATATGTAGGAGGGAGATACTCCGAAGTTGATGCCTCTAATGGTGGACTTTAAGTTAGTATTTTTGTGCTGACCAAATAACAACTGAAATTTTCTTTCGAAACTTGAAATATCTAAATTTAAGGAAATTTTGTTGAAAACTAAGGAGTATCTCCCTCATGCATAACTCATTCCTTAGCTAATTTTGACTTTTAATTTAGATCATATCAGTTATTTGTTCTTCGTCAGCTTTTACACAAATTTCGGTCTGTCGTCTTCCAATTGTTTTGAATGGATCTACAAAAAGAAACTCAGAAAACGAGTTTAACCCCATCGCAATTTTTGCGCCTGTCCCAAGTCAGGAATATGTTGATCATTGGCTTGTCCTTGTCTTCTTATAAAATTTTAGTTTCTTGATATTTGGGTTATTGGATGTGGTTTGTTTCCATTGATTTATTCACTTTTTTACCTTTTGGGGCCATTTAGGGCTTGCTTTATGGTGTGAGGTTCCTCACTGTGTTGAAGACCGTACCATGACCCCTAGATGCTTTGTTTTGGGTCGTTTTAACATATATATGGGATGTTGTCTCCTTGACATTTACCCCATTTCCTTTCATTTTCATATCAAGTTGTCGAAATGGACTGATGCAGTAACTTTGGTAATTCGTTTTTTAGCAAAGAATCCCGCTTAAACATGATTAGAGGCCGTCTGTAACTTACTGTGAGGTAGTCTAGAGGCCGTCTGGAACTTACTCTGAGGTATGACCAAATCTCATCGCTCATGGCCTCATGGTGACTTCAGGATGAAAACCAACAAAAAGGTGTTGTTCAGTTGTTTGACTTGACCATTTTTTGTAGAATCTTTGTCTAGTGTGTATTTACCCCATATCCTCTCATTCATTATATTACAAAGAAAACAGAATAACAACAAAATCAAATGAAAATGATGTTTTAAATTACGTGTGTATTTTTTTAAAATAAAGTTCCAAAGTATTTAAAATTTTATTCCTTATCTATTTAACAACATTTTCATCACATAATTTATGTGCTATAATCTGTAACTGAATATACAGAACATAGAAATTAAGCAAGGGAGATAACTTGATAAAACAATTTCATAAAGATATCACAAGAGAAATTAGCGTTTCACAATTTATCCGCCCTATTTCAACGGTGATCACTATTTTTTTATGTTAACAATATGATTTGTTTAAAGCACATGCAAAGTTCAAACAAAATCTTAAGTAAAGTGTTGAATTTCGTCATTTTCCCTATCATTTCTTTGTAAAATCCTTAAATTTTCAATTGCAGTTTTTTCGCTTAAAAGAAAGGTAACTCCCAAATTTTATTTTACATTTGAACTATAATACAGTCATGTTTTTACACAAAAAATTTACAAAATTCTTTAATAGGAAATGAATACCCTGCAGACACCTTGAATAAACATCATGTGTAAAACGCAGATTTATTGAAATATTTAGTCGAATTATAACAGATTATTTTGTTTCAATATGCTTTAAACTTACCAATCATATGATTTTAAAAGCGAAATTGTAACGAATTCAATACAGTTTAATGAAAACTTGATCATCAATTGAAATATTCGAAAATCAAACAACACGCAGCTGATGTTTTTATAACTGACAGTGAACGATAAACCTAAATCTAATAGTCTTACTTACAAGTAGCACCTGAAAGTTTACGTATTGAAGGACAAATAATGTGCTGCAACCAGTTTGGATATAGAATTTCGGTTTGTTTTATACAATGAAAGTAAATCATTCAATTAAATTTACAATAATCTTATAAATAAAACATCTCTATCTACTTATCCAGGGGTAACGTTGATCAAATTGACCGAAACATTAAAGCAAAGAGGATATTGTCAGAAATATGAAAAAAAATCAATTAACAATTTTATTCCTTATAAAAACGTTGCAAATCATTAATTTTGAACCAAAAACCTACCATAAATAATTTAAGCAATCTGATTTGACAGGCGAGAGATAGGTAATCCAGCGACATTTCTTTAGATTCACTGAATTTTGACGACGAAATCATGACCCTTCTTCAACAGGGACATTGATCAAAAGAAATGTACAAGTATATTTAATGTGGAAATTATGGTTTATTTCACTAAATAGGTCCAATGGTTGAAGCCGCTGATTCATCCACCCGTTTAGCATAATCTTTTAATTGCAGGTAAATTTGAGGGTGTTTTGGTTCATATAGTTTATGTGGAGGTAATAGCTTAACACAGAAAATTACCTCGATTGTTAAGACTTAAATTTCCTAAAAACGTAGCTGAAAGTCATAAAAGTCGCTCAACAAATTGTTTATGATAAGAAAACCAAATATACAACGTTTAGGTCATGGGAAAATCTAAACAAACTAACAGAATGTATTAAATAATGGATTCCTTTTCTGCAAAAATATTTTATCATCAATGTTCAAAAAGAAATGATTATTTTCTTATTCGATCAAAGCAACCATTTTTTCAATATTACAAAAATAATTATCAGTTTTTGAATGTGGATTCATTATCTGTGTACCTTTTTGAAACAAATTTAAAAAAAGTCTAAAATGTAATTTTTTCGCAAATTTGAAAATAAACTTCATATTCAATTTTCATTTTGCGTCTTAAGTTTATTTTGAGATCAGCTTTCAAAAAGTTCATTCTCAAATATTGAATTAAATCCTAGATTATAAAATTAACAAGATATTAATAATTATTTGCTTGATGATTTATCACATCACAAATAACTAATCGGTTGTAGGCGTGACAGAGGTTGTCCAGAAGGCGTGGCTTTTCTTGACGGAAAATCTTACGGCATAAGGACAAAATGAACGGTTAAAGTTCGAATTTACTTGAAACTTGTTAATAGTTGAAGTGTTTACAGATTAAAGGATAATATCGAATTAATAATTGTAGATGTATGTTCAGGTATGTACGAAAATAAATATCTTGCAGAATAGAAATGATAGTTCCGCAGTATTTATTTTGCAGAGACTGATTCCTTAGAATTGTGTTTTAAAATATTTTGCATTATAATTATAAGCAACCGCAGTTATTGTTTGGTGGTGTATGACAACAAATTAGGTTTAATGCGATATATGAACAGAAGGAAACAAAAAACTTATTATCTTAAGCTTTCAATTTGAGCTTTCCAAGATCTAGCATGAAAATGGGTTTTTTCTTCCTTTTTTGTCTTTTGCAAAGTTAGGGTTGAAAAGATAATTTATAATTTTCGGTAGAACAAAATAGGGAGTAAAAAGAAATAAAATTAACCCCTTAAACTTGTGTGTTTTAATATTTTGCAAATCATATACAAATTATATATTAATCGGTAATTTTCTTTGAAAACTTGCATTTATGGAATGTTTGTGTAGTTATAAAATTTTTAACCTCTCTATCACACTTTAAATTCTTCCAAATATCTACGTTGAAAAAGAAAAAATATCGAAACTTCAAATTGACTGCAGTTTTGGTGTTTTTTTTAATTTAACATGATTTAAGAGAATCGAGTTTGTTTTAAATGATATATCTATTATTTTTTCCATAGAATTTGGACAAAAATACATTGAAATCAATACTAACAGAGAATGAAATATCAACAAAATTACATTTTGAGGTGTATTTTAAAAGAAAGAAACTACTACTTTTACATTTTGTATTACATTTGGATTAGTTTTAAAAAAGAACTGGGTTTATTTAAATACTCTCATTTAAGTGCTTTTATCTCGCCAATATTTAGTCGACATCTTAACATCATTTCGAAGTTTCAATTAATCTATCGTGCACACAGGAATACGACTGTTTGAAAATTTATCCTGCTGTTTTTGATTCAATTTAAAGCATGGTAAAAAATTAAAAATAAAAATTACGAAATGAATTAATTAAATTTGTAACTTAACTGGCTAGTTCTCTTCGTTCAATTATATTGAAGCTTCAAATTTCATTATGCATGTACAGTGTTACAAATAAATAAAAAAAAAATAAATAAATAAATAAATAAATGAGCAAAATTTCAAATACAACAGATTTTAAAATGATGATTTAAATAAATTAATTATGATGATAGTAATAACAAACGGTGAAAAGAACTTTATTAAACACATTTACAGACTTTAAAATTCAGACAATTCAACAAATGTCTCATCAGTGATTTGGAAATACCAAAAGTCGAAAAACTACAAAAAGTATATTCAAAGAACAAGCAACGGAAAAGATACTAAAATAACCAAAAGAAAACACTGTATGTAAAAAGTCAAGAATCAGTAATAGCAACATTGCGTTGGGTATTATTCACTACGGTAGTAAATATATAATAAAATATATCAAACTAAACACAAAACTGTCAAAATGAAACACAAAACAATGTTGAAGATTCCATTCCAATGAGGACATATTGCATAAACATATATATATATATAATGAGTCATGCCAACACTTTAAAATTAAAAGTGACAATTTAAAACAACAAAAAAGGAAAATATGGCAGAAGGAAGAGGAATCTCTAACCCTAGTAGCCATACTAGTAATAATAACATTATCGGTGCTAGGGACTAGTAAAGTATGTTGAGTTTAAATAAAGTGCAAGGTTTCACATGCGTTCTGGTCTACAATGCATTCACTTAATATCTTCCATTTCATAATATATGTTCGAAATAAAAGATGATTTGACTTGTATCAAAGAAACTCAGAAGTAAAGATATTCTGGTACTCAAACTTCACTTAAACATCGCAGGTCGCATGAAAAGCAAGATACGTGCAATATATATAAAAATAATGTTCTCTACCATTTAAGGTTATCTGATCTTCCAACTATTTAATAACAAAATTGAGGACATATAAATGGTCGAAATGGACATTTACGGAAATCAAATTGATTGCAGTTTCATTTTATTTTGTGTTTTAGTGAGTAGCAATGTTGAAACAAATACATCTTTTAAATGAACTGCAATTTCAGCAGTGTATTGCAAGACAATACTGCTTTTACACATAATCTATCTTGCTTTTGCTTGATGGAAAACATAATCGTCAAAGAAAAGACTGGTAATCATTTGTGTTAGATCTTCATAACAAAGTTTTTTTTTTCAGAGAAAGACAATTTTTAAAATATTTTTTTAATATTTAGCGGCTACATCCGAATATACCGAATGTTCACGTCATATAAAGTAACAAAATATTGTAGTTTTTTTTATCTTATGCTAAATACAAATACAAATAGACAACAAATAGACAATAAATCATACTTGGTTGTAAAATGCTAACCGTTCCTTGTTTACGATATTGTGTTGTTATACAAGCTTTCGATGGCGAGAATGATGAATGACGAGAGGAATATATGGATGTAGCGTTGCTCGACAACAATAAAAGCTTTGTGCCATTGCTTTATCTAATCATGTATTTGTAGAGACTTTGTCTCATGTTCACTTACTCCATATCCATTCATTGTTTATTTAAGTCTCCTGCAGCGTGGAGTCAGTTAAAAGATTTCTCCTATGTATGTTCTCTAAACATTTCAATTATGGTGCACTTGTTCTTGAGAGAATATCTCATATGGATACATTATCACACTTTCAAATCTTGGAATTTTATTTATTTATTGGGGGTAATTTCCTAATGTTATTCTGACTATTTCTCTTACAGTGCCCTCATCTATATATATATTTCTTGCAATTGACTCCTGTGGTTGTTTATATGTTCTGATTGTCTTCTGTGAATCTTTTTGTCGGGCAATGGATGACAGCAGAATCAGTTGTAAGAACACTTTGCCAGTTTAATTTATGTTGACAACCCCGCATTAATGACGAGAAGGATACATGGATGTAGCGTTGCTCGACATTTGGCAATGAATTCCGCTCAAACCGGTGCTAGGGGTCGTCTTGAACTTACTATGAGTTATGAGCATAGCTAATTGTTGAAAGCCTCATGGTGACTTCGACATGAAACAATATAAGCGTTGTTCCATTGCTTGGTTTAATCATGTATTTGTAGAGATTCTGTCTCATGTGCATTTACTCCATATCCTTTCATTGTAACTCAAATTATTATCTTATTGAGCAGTAGGCTCATTCTGGATTCACCATTTTTTTCAACGGAACTTTAATGTTGCTAATGAGGCATAGTTTGAAAGCATTGTATTTCTGCTTATCAAAATTAGTAATATTGCTTGTACATGTAGTAATCTGCATCCTTACCTTACATATTTCCCCTATACCATCAATTAAACAGAATACCGAAGTTACTGTTACTTTAGATTCTGCATATGGCCATTTCGACAATTATGTCTCTTCAGTGCAGATCAAATGATATTTCCTTATCAGAAGACCATACCCCCAACAAAAAAAAAATTATAAAGAGAGTATACAATCAAAAGCTTCTACATGAAAAGCCAACATCAGCTAAGGACAGAGCTATGCAAGACGGAGATTCTCCTTAGTTTTAAGGAAATTTTCTAGAATTAAGGTATTGCAAGTCTCCAAATAAAGTTTTCGGGTCAGCAGAGAATAACTGACTACTGGGTCGGTGATTATCACGGGGGCCTTATAGTCCACCAGCAGAGGCATCTAGTAAGTGGTAATAGATAGATGTAACAAAATAACGAAGTTAATGTAAATTTAGTTTCTGCATATGGCCATTTCGACAACTAATATCTCTTCAGTGCAGATCAAATCCAACTTCTGGAAGACCATAAACTAAACATTTAATAGTTTAGTAGTGATAAAATATAAATTTGTGAAAATCTGTAAACTAAAGAAAATCCCCTTCGTGAAAAGCTCTACCGTTCCGTAAGGGTAGTCACTCCTCAGGTTTTTGAATGATTCTGATTTTCGACCTCTCTTTATTATAACCTCTGCGGATTAGAAAATTTGGTACACTGGCCCCATTTTTCTTTTTCGAAATATGATGGGATACATTTTTAAAAGTCTTCTGACCAAATGTGATGAAATTCTTAACATTCCTTTATTGCATTATAAAGAGTCTATATGACTTAGTACCAGCAAAAATTTCAGGATCATATATCTCAGAAACTATTAATGCTTTTTGCTTAAATAACAAAATACCGAAGTTACTCTGAATTTAGAATCTGGATATGCGTATTTCGACAACTTCGACTCTTCAATGCAGAACAAATTAAAACCGTTGGAAATCCATAAACCGAAAAAATATGCTAATAAGCTGACAGAGTACAAATAACCAATAGGATCTTAAAAGGAAAGCCAAAATCAGCTAAGGACAGAGCTATGCAAGAGGGAGATACTCCTTAGATTTTAACAAAATTTTCTTGAACTTAGATATTGCATTTTTTCTAATAAAATCGGTTTTCGGGCCGGCACCGAAGTACTGACTACTTGCTTGGTGAATACCTTCGGGAACTAACAGTCCAACAGCAGTGGCATCAACCCAGAGGTAATAAATAACAAAATATCAAGGTTACTGTGAATTTAGTTTCTGCATATACGCATATCCACAACTTATGTCTCTTCAGTGCAGATCAAATCAAAACAGTTGGAAATTCATAAATCGAAATAGGTTATATAAGTTTAAATGTAATATGATCGTTTAATAAATAAAAATATCAAGTTTAAAACTTTGATATTGATTTGAGGAGTGACCATCCTCTAGTTTTTTACTTAAAAACTGTCGGATTAATGAGAAATTACTTACGTGTTTTACATTGGTAGTAACTCTGCAGGAGCACTATATTATCCTCTTTTTTTGGTAACCATGTGTCTAAAATTGAAATGACATTAAGCAAATGTACATAAAACATTACCGAAAATGAGTTTTTCTTTCCTTCATTGAGACAATTTAGATAAATACAGAAATTTGACGGACCAAAAACCAATGCAAAAAGAAAGACCTCTTAAGAATAAAAGCGAGATGTTAGCTTTCTAATTCCTGATTTCGAGACTGTCTAATAATCTTTTTTTTGGGACATCAGTGATGTGGTACATCTTACCAACTTTATTATTTGTGTTGCTGGTTCTAGGGTAATTAGCATTTTTAAAAAATAAGAAGAAATGAATTAAAAAAAGACTACGTGTATACTTCAACTTTGAACCATCTTTAAAATTAAGCGCGACAGAAAAAATGTTTTTTTTTAAAAAATCGGATGGAGAACAGTGACGATTTTAAACGTTTTTAAATTTGTACTTGTAAAAGGGGGACAAATAGACTAAAGACTAAATTCGACACACAAGTGCAGGCGGGTATCCCGGGACCCGGAAATTGTGTAATCCTGAATAAAAGTACGCTTATACTTTACCACGATTCTGATAGATATCAAATGAGCCACTTTATTCTCTATCATGGTATATTGATAGCTAATAAAGTATAAATTGAAGATATATGGTGACTTTATGTGTATAAAATATGATCTTTGTAACAGCAGTTACGCCATTCTTGTACTTTTAGCCGCTACTTTTCAACATCATATAGTTAAAATAACAGAGTACTTTTGTCCCTTCAATTTGAAGTATCTAGATATTGTACTATAGTATTATAACTTTAAGGCAGTATATTTTACATGAAACTATATCAATATTTCAGTCATTTAAGGATATCAGTAACTGTTTTCGTAGCTACATTTATATACTATGGCATTACTAAACAATATTCTCAATCGATTTGATAGAAATCATTAACCGTATAGTGAAAATTAACTTGATTTATAGTTTTTAGGAATCAGAAGATGCGTTGTGTATGAGGTGTACATCTGGTATATTATCATGGTTTAATCACTCCCCAATTTTCTCTTCTGTTTTAATTGTGCATGTGTGTGCCTTGCATTCAATGATATATCTGATGTCATTTTCTTAAGACTAAGATTTGGTTTCTCTCTTTGAAAGATCGAAGCTCATATAAACAAAAACAAAGTGTCTGAACATGTGACTGATTATGAATTTATTTTTTGTAAATTGTAAATCTATTTTTTTGCAGGAACCTCATCCGTTTGGTGGGACTCCACTCGCTTTGCTAGCAGCCCAGTGCAATAAAATCAACGACAGAAGTCCTCCGCCATTAGCGGATGCCGCAGTTGGAAAGGGATTTCACCCATGGAAGCGATCTCCAACCTCATTAAATGGGACTAATTGTCCAATAACTGTAAATCCGCAAAGACCAACAGCAATCACTTCAACGACCCCATCATATCCATATCCAAAGTCGAGCAACCTATCAAGTTGTTCTGGGACCTACGACCGTGATCTTCTACATTCTGTGATGTCATCAAATTCACAATCTGACGTAACTTCGTCGTCATTACTACAGAAAATGCACAACGAATCGGCTTTAACAGGTACATCTCTAAGTGGACTATATTCTAGAGTACCGACAGTCTCAACAAATCCGTATGAACATTGGTCATATCCAAATTCACACAGCATTAAGTCGGAAGTGACGCCATCTGTTAATCCGGCGTCTGCGTGGTGGGATTTACACACAACGCCGTCTAATTGGCTATCAGATGTAAGTGGTGCAGCTTCTGGACTGCATCCACAACTTGGTGCTAACTATTCGAACAACGAATACACTCTCGGTCATGGACTTACATCAAATTCTGCATCTTACTTACCAACCGGCCAATCTTTACTACAAGACACTTACAAATCAATTTTACCAACACAGACAGATTCTTCGATGTCGCCATATTTGTCACGTGTTGGTTTGAATGGAAGCACTAGTCCTAGATCAAACAGGCGATATACTGGTAGAGCAACATGCAGTTGTCCAAATTGTCAAGAACTTGAAAGACTTGGTCCCGCTGCGGCAAATTTACGAAAGAAAAATGTACATAGTTGTCACATTCCCGGATGTGGAAAGGTTTATGGAAAGTCATCACACCTTAAAGCACATTTGAGGTGGCACACGGGAGAAAGGCCTTTTGTCTGCAACTGGCTTTTCTGTGGGAAAAGATTTACACGGTCGGATGAATTACAGCGTCATTTAAGGACTCATACTGGTGAAAAACGATTCGCTTGCCCTACTTGTAATAAAAGATTTATGCGCAGTGACCATCTTGCCAAACATGCAAAAACACATACGGAAGGGAAAAAATCCGGAAGTGGGTCCGACAATGAAAATGGACCAGATCAGAAACTAGTGCCAAAAAAGGAAGCAGGAGGCAGTGATCACGTGACATTCCGAACAAAAACGGAAACAAATTAATTTAATATAGTGCTGATTTTCTTGTAATGTGAATCTGGCGTATTCTTCGGTACTTAAGAATGTATTACATCGATGTTTATTTTCACCATTTTTGTGTTTTTACTGATAATTTAATACATTTCCTCAATTATAGAACCGTTTGCTAAATTTCTAAGATATCCAAATCATTTAACAGTAAAAATTTAAAGGTGTAAAATTTGAAATGTTTTATTTTATCACCAACCCCACAGTTTTCCGTAATCATTTTAAAGAAAACGAAAGAGATATTTTTGAATGATGAAATGACTGATGTTGATAGTTTTTAATTGTTGTGAAATATTGTTAAATTATTTTAATAAAAGATTCAAACAGTATGGATATGATGTTAAACGAAGTAGGCTGTCCTTCCATTCCTTGTTAGATTGATATCGGAAATTGGTACTTAAAATTGAATAATTAGTGTGAAAACCCCAAATGAGACTGTACAATAATTAGTTATTCTCTACCATTATGGTATCAGTCCCAGTGCCAAATTCCGGTTTCATTCCAGCAAGGTTATGTTTAATATATAATGTTTTCCGAACATATAATGATAATAAGTTCGCTGTTCTTCTTATTAGACATACAAGGAATCGTTGGATTGGAGATATTATTGGGACAGTAGTATTTATATATTTAGTACCAAGAAGCCAGTGCGTCTGTTGGTGGACTGTTAGTCCCTATGGTATTCACAATTTACAATATCAAATTTTCGAAATTTTAGTTTAAAACCTCTAAGTAGTATCTCTCTCCTGCATAGCTCTGTTCTTTACTGATTTTGGATTTGTTTTTCATTCAGATTCTATTGGCTAGTTATTTTCAAATCTTTCGGTTTTCGAGTTTCCAAAGGTTTTGATTTGATCTACACTGAAGAGACATAAGTTGTTGAAAGGCCATGTGCGAAACTTACAGTAAGTTTGGTATTATGATATTCAAAACAGACGTGCTCATCTACATTAACTCCATAATAAGCAGTGAAGGAATATGAAGTAAATGCACATGAGGCAAAGTCTCTACAAATATATGGTAAAATAAAGCAACGGAAGAACACTTTTATTGTTGTTCTTCATCTTGAACTCACCATGAGGCCTTCAACAATGAGCCATGCCCTTTCATTTTTTTTATGTGAAATCAAATACGCGATCTGTAAATTCCGACTGCCAAGTGAAAAATAAACTTAGTCTAATACAAAATAACATAAAACACACAGACAATACTGATACAAAATAAGATAGAAAAAACATACTGATACACAATAACATAAAACAGACCATATTGATACACAATTACATACACCTGACCATACTGCTACACAATATCACAAAATAGAGGATACTGATACTCAACAGCATAAAACTGAATACTAATACACAATATTATAAAACAGACAATACTGATACACAATAACATTAAACAAACCATACTGATAAGAAATAACAGATAAAGCAGATCATACTGATACAAAATAAAACTAGAGGATGACATGCCCCCGCGCAAGGTTGAATCAAATTGGGATTTTTTAGTAATATTTGTGTCTGTAAGACACATATGATGCCCCCGCTAGAGACATGTTATTCTAGGTTGCACAGATAAACTATGTACCCTCTATTACTAAATCAACAAAAAATTAAAAGTTGAACAATGTATTTGTGTGGACAATCTGTGTACCCTCTATTGATAATTCACCCAATAAATAACCAAGTTCAACAATGTGTATTTTTTCCAAAAATTCATCAAAATCAAAGTCCTTCCCACATGCACATTTTCAATATAAGTACAAATTATCTGCAAAATAAAAACTTTCTAGCATCAAAACTGTAGGAGGAGTTGCGCGGACAAACTACTAAATCACCAAAAATGACGATGTTCAACAATGTATAATTTTAACAAAAATCAAAATCCTTACCACACGCACATCTTCAGTATAGTTACAAATGATCTCCAAAATAAAAACTTCCTAGCATTAAAACTGTAGAAGGAGTTGCGTGGACAAACTATGTACCCTCTATGAAAAATCACTAAAAATGACTAAGTTCAACAATGTATATTTCTGACAAAAATGCACCAAAATCAAAATCCTAATCACATGCACATCTTCAATACATGTACAAATGATCTGCAAAATAAAAACTTTCTAGCATAAAAACTGTAGAAGGAGTTGCGCGGACAAACCATGTGCCATCTCGGACGGACGGACAGGGGTAAAACAATATGCCCCCGACTTATCGTCGCGGGGGCATAATAAAACATACCATACTGATGCACAGTCACACAAAACAGACAATGGTGATACACCATATCATAAAACAGACCATATTGATACATATTAATATACAACTGACCATACTGATACACAATGCAACAAACAGAGGATAATGATACACAATAGTATAAAACTGACCATACTTATACACAATAATATAAAACAGACAATACTGATACACAATAACAAAAAACCGAGCATATTGATACACAACAACACAAAACAGACTATACTGATACACAATAACACAAAACAGACCATACTGATACACAATAACACAAAACAAATATTTTTGATACACAATCACATAAAAGAGCCCATAGTGATACACAATAACATAAACAGACAATACTGATATACAATAACATAAAAGAGACAATACTGATACATAAGAACACAAAAGAGACATTACTGATGCAGAATAACATTAAACGGACTATACTGATACACGATCACTTAAAACATAGCATACTTATACAATACAATAAAAAGAGACAACACTGATGCACAAAAACATAAAACACTGATACACAAGCACACATACTGACCATATTGATACACAATAATATAAAATAGACTATACTTACACACAATAACACCAAAAAGACAATACTGATACACGATAAAAAAACTGACCATACTGATACGCAATAGCATAAAATAGACGGAACTGATACATAATAACATAAGACAGGCAATAATGTTACAAAATAACACTAAACACACAATACCTATACACAATAATACATACCAAACCCTACTAATACACAGTAACACAAAATAGAATACACTGATACATAATAACAGAAAACAGGTCATACTGTTTAACAATAACATAGAACAGACTATATTGATACACAATAACATGAGAAAGACTATACTGATACACAATAACACAAAACAAACCATTCTGATAAACAATTACAGAAAACAGGTCATACTGATACACAATGACATAAAACAAGCAACACTGATACACAATAACACAAAACAGACCATTCTTATACAGAATGACACAAAACAGAATAAACCGATACTTATAAACACAAAACAGACAATACTAATTCACAATAACAGACAACAGACAGCACCTGTACACAATAACACACACACAAAAACATACTGATACATAATAAACACATGACAG
>MJUU01017122.1:103164-117966 GCA_002080025.1 Modiolus philippinarum | reverse complement strand
AAACAGGCAATACTGATACACAAAAACATGGGACAGACAATACTGGTACATTATAAGATGAAACAAACCATACTGATACACAATAACACAAAACAGATCATACTGATACACAATGACATAAAAAGATAATAATAATACACAACTATACAAAACAGACAACACACACGCAATAACACAAAACAAAGTAAACTGATACACAATAACACAGAACAGAGAATACTGATACACAATATAAAATATACCATACTGATACACAAAACCATAAAACAGCCAACACTAAAACAATTACATAGAACTGCCAAAATTGATACACAATAACACAATACAGACAATATTTATATCACAATAACACAAAAAAGACAATACCGATAAACAGACTATATTGATACACAATAACATGAGAAAGACTATACTGATACACAATAACACATAACAAACCATACTGATAAACAATTACAGAAAACAGGTCATACTGATACACAATGACATAAAACAAGCAACACTGATACACAATAACACAAAACAGACCATTCTTATACAGAATGACACAAAACAGAATAAACCGATACTTATAAACACAAAACAGACAATACTAATTCACAATAACAGACAACAGACAGCACCTGTACACAATAACACACACAAAAAACATACTGATACATAATAAACACATGACAGAGCATAATGATACACAATAACACATAACAATCATACTGATACACAATATCACAAAACAGAGGATACCTATTCACAATAACACCAAACAAACAACACTGATACACAATAACACAAAACAGATCATACTGATACACAATAATATAAAACAGGCAATACTGATACACAAAAACATGGGACAGACAATACTGGTACATTATAAGATGAAACAAACCATACTGATACACAATAACACAAAACAGATCATACTGATACACAATGACATAAAAAGATAATAATAATACACAATTATACAAAACAGACAACACACACGCAATAACACAAAACAAAGTAAACAGATACACAATAACACAGAACAGAGAATACTGATACACAACATAAAATATACCATACTGATACACAAAACTATAAAACAGCCAACACTGAAACAATTACATAGAACTGCCAAAATTGATACACAATAACACAATACAGACAATATTTATATCACAGTAACACAAAAAAGACAATACCGATAAACAGTAACACAAAAAAGACCATACTGATACACAATAACATATACCAGACAATACTGATACACAAAATAAAAACTGGCAATTCTGATACACAAAAACACAAAACAGACAATACTGCTACACAATAACATAAAACAGACATTGCTGATACAGAAAAACACAAAACAAACATTACTGATACACAATAACATAAAACAGACATAAATTATACACAATAACACAAAACAGATCATACTGATACACAATAACACATAACAGACAATTCTGATGCACCATACTGATACATAATAACATAGAACTGACAAAACCGATACACAATAACACTATACAGACAATACTTATATCACAATAACACAAAAAAGACAATACCGACACACAATAACAAAAAAACGAGCATATTGATACACAATAACACAACAACAGACAATACTGATACACAATAACACAGAACAGACAATTCTGATGCACACGAACACACAGACGCCACTACTGGTACATTAACACAAAACAGACCAAACTGATACACAATAATATAAAACAGACCATATTGATACTCTATGATATAATACAGACAAACCTGATAAACAATTACACAAAACAGACAACTCTGATACACAATAACAAAAAAAAACAGACAATAATACAAAACAGACTTTAATTATGCACATTAACATAAAACAGACCATAATGATACACAGAACATAAAAAGAACAATAACAGAAAAGAAATATTGCCGTTACACGTTAATACAAGAAAGACAATACCTATAGGCCATAACAGAAAAGAGACAATACTGAAACAATTCGATGTAGGGACGAAAGTGGACTGTAAACTGTATTCGTATTGAGCTGAGATATTTCTTAGTTGACTTTAAACAATAACGTAAAAATCAATCGATCTTAGATCTGCCTTGATTGCCAAGATCCAGTAAAATAATGATATAAATAAAGTACATGATGTATAATCACACAAAGAGTGCACGTTATTAGAGTCTCGTTTAACCAGTGAGAAACCCCAACATTCATTGCTCATAGATATTCTTGTATTTAATCAAATGAAATGGACAGCAAATGCTGTTATTTTATTTTACAAATATTACTTTGATTCAGAACAGTAATGTGAGAAAACAGTTCATTTATATATTTCGTTGTCGTTATAAGGGAAATATACATTAATATAGATTTTATAGAAACTATGACGATTATTTATCGATAATGAAGAAATAATCTGAGTTCAAACAACGCATTTTTAAAAGTAATTTATGTCTTCGATAGATAACAATGGTTTCTCAAATTTAGAATCGTCAGAAAACCATTTAAAATGCGTTACTCATGCTATAATTGATACTAAATGATCAGGAATTCGTTTCGTTAATATTCCAGTTTGTCAATAAATCGACGTATTAACCGATTAATATAAATTACCTCCATTATAATACGAAACGTGTTTTAGGTTGTTTAAAATTATATCATAAATGAGCTTAGAATTCCTTTGATCGTGTTAACTTGGAATGGTGAATGAAATTTGATTTTCTGGATCACGGATTTTACCCTTTCTCCGTCTTTTGATTCTTTGTATTATAATTTCACAATCTCGACTCAGTTAGGATGGTATATTTTTTCATAAAATTAGATTTTATAAACTTACATTGAAAATGAATTTTTACTTTTATGAGAAATTTCAAGCCACACTTTAGTCCTAAAACTGAATGAAAAGTAATGGCTTGATTTTAAACTGACACAAATCATACAAAATATAAAAGATAATTTACCACTGCACGTCCGCTTTGTAAAGATCAAAAATTGCACTCGACTTGCAACCTTAGGTGATATTAGTTACCGAGTCCAAGGTCCTCCGGGAACTCCTGCTTCAACTGACCGCCACGATATAGATGAAAAACTGCTGAAAATGGCGTTAAACACCATACACACCAACAGCTGCCATGAGCAAAACTGAACGTAAATACAGTGACAACTGAATTATTTCCGCAATAACTTAAGGTAGATCGGTAGTCTTCCGCCATTTTGAATTCGTCATTAATGTTGTTGTGGTATTATCTGCTTTTTAAATATGCAAATATTTTTATTTGTAATAAATCAATCAATATTATATTCATAATACAATAGGCAAAGGACCTGCATGGAGTTGAATTTACATGTCTTTATCTAATATGACGAGGCATGGTAACTTTATAATTAGATAAGTTGGAACAAGATATTTGAAAAAGGGAGATAATCTGATAAAAATATTTTACATAGATATCACTATGAAAATTCACATTTTATAAATTTTATGGAAAACAAAGTCGGTGACCCACATTTTTTTTAATATTTTTTTAAAGTATGTTCAAAGGGCTAACACATGAATAAAGTAGAATAAAAATCTATGGAATAGTTTTAAAGAACTCAACAATATACCTGTTTTTCCCTATATATTCATTTGAAATATTTGATTATTTTGATATCAGTTATTTTAAAAACAAGCACGGTAACCCCCCTTTTTAATTTTTTTATTTCAATGCTTATATAATAAGGAAACCTTCCTGAGAAAATAAAGAAAATTTATGGAAAAAAATTTTGGACTACCCATCTACCTTTAAGACTAAATAGATAAATGAATTCATTTTCGGATAATATCAGTAATACGATTGCGTGGAATATGCTGGCAAATTTTGAGAAAGTCGTCAACACACAGCATGTCTTCTACACTTACTTTCTCTTTCGACAATTCATATACAGAAACAAATTTTGTGTTGCGAAACATCTCTCAATGTCAATAACAAAATTACAAGATGCATGAGCATGTGAGCTCAGTGTTAAAAGGGATTAATTTAAAATCTAAAATATAAAATAAAGTTACAAAAAGCATATAGCAAAATAAAAGACTAGAAACAATAAAAAGGTCGATCGATATATTTCGACAGATCTGTCGTCCTCAAGTGGCCCGGTCGTGCAGAATGAAGTAGTAGTTTGAAAATATATATTATACAGGTAAAACATCTTTGACATTTTGTGTACACTAACTTAGCAACATATTAGCCCCTGAAAATCATATGAAATTGAGACTCGTTAGTCATAGAATGATTTTTAACCCCCTGGGTTTTAAAGTACCCAATCTGAATATAATCCGTTGTTCCAAAGTACGTCTATTGTCCTCAGTGGCCTCTGTGTAATTTTATAAGCAATCATGTTAATTTAATATCTTGTGGGCAGTGGATATATATAGGGAGTCTGAAATGATTGCCGGCTCGGCAATCCGTATTGTATACGGACAGAGCGAATGTGTTTCTCAAAGCGGTCACCAAGTCGGCGACAGGTCTCCCCTGTGTAGATCTTTTGACACTGCCCACATATGATAGCATATACCAGATTCTGTGTTGTGAAGGTGTATCCGCTATGTATGGTAAATGTGTTGTCAGGACCTCGGATGTCGTTGGTTTCGAGAGTATGGGGACATGTAACACACCTCTGTCTTTTACATCCTTTCGTGCCCCTGTAATTAGCCAGCACTACTTTAGATTTTAAGTTACTGCTGACTTGATGCTCACGTAAAAATTTTCCTCGACAAAAAGCTATGAGAGGCACTGATTGAAAAACATCAGCCATCAAACTGTCTTCCATAACAATGCTCTTAAAATTATTCAAGAGAATGTTGCGGATGGCTATGTTGTGTGGATAGTAATTGAGAACAAGAGGTACTCTATTATTCTGTGACTTGCCTTTTGGACGCAGAATATGTTGTCTACTCTGTTTATACAAACGGATTCCGAGGCCCTGTCAACAATGGCTTTCGGATATCCCCTTGAGTGAAGAACGATGCCATTTTGTTATACTGTATTCTGAAATCTTCTTCATTATTGCGAAGACGCCTGAAGTCTTACAAATTGCGACTTAAGAAAAACATCCTATACAGAATACAGAAATCATGCTGCAATAATATACCACGATGTTGGGAACGTAAATTTGTTCTGGATAGCAAAAGGTGTAAGACCAATTTCTTGTGTGTCTACCATAAGGTGTTAATATTATCTGCGAAAGGAGACAATAGAGCTCATGAGTACCGTGAGAATTAACATACAGTAGTATACCTTGGTATTAAGTTTATATATGTCCTAGTTCGATCAGCAACTATAGTAACTATGGCTGAATCAAAGTGAGATTGAACTGTCCTCGATTGAATTAAACTGACGTCACATCTACTATTGTTCAGCAAGTTTTGTTTAACAGGTATGAATGGAAACTGAGCCACGTGAAGCATGACACGCTTATCGATTCTAATGTTGAACAGAGAGGAGTTTTCGTTTCGATTTTTATTCAATCTTTTAACAGAATCAAATTTATTCCTCCAACTCATCATTTGCGTAGATGTGACAGTTTTCACTTTTTATTTATGTTAATCTGAATTATTTTTCATCAATAGCCAAGCACTGCAAATATTTAAAATATTTTTGTATTTAGGTTTAACCTTACTAAAATGACACAAAAGAGCGTTTTACCGTTTTACCGATAAACCAGACAAAAGGTGGTTATCGAAGTAGCGAAGAATCTTCTTTGTCGTCATCGAACATTTAGTAAATAAAACAACAATTTCTAAACTGGCACCAAAAAGAGACATGCACAGAAACATTGACTAAAAGAAGCTATGGTAGATGATCGATCTAGGCCTATATAGTTGTCTTAAATGTTGCACAATATTTGCAACGAAGTCATAAGAGGTGAATAAAAAACGTATTCATCTACTGGAGTGATATTCACCTGATGACGCCACCATGCACTGTACTCTGAAATAAAACACTCATGGTCTTTTATCGGTGATAACGCCTTTTTACTGAACTGGACTTACAGATACTCATCTTGACCGGTGGTCTCGGTGAATATCGGTAAGCAGGTCAATAAAAAGCGTTTTCATCTCTGCAAAAGGACATTTTTGTATGATGTATCACGGTAAACCTTGAATTTATCTTAGATGAGATGAAATAATAACAAACTATCATTGGCAGTATTTGATCACAGTTTTCTATATTATGTTATATATACAACAATTTCAAGTTTTTTTTTAAAAACTATATAGTTATCGTGTTACTGTTGCTGTCGGTATAAATATCTGTAATATATGTAAAACTTGTAAATAATTCAAATATTCATATCAATATACTTAACAGTTCTCGCGACGATATATCTGAAATATTGCTGAAGTTGGCGTAAAACATCAATCAATCAATCAATCAATCGTTTGAAGGTACTGAATTAGATTGAAAATTATTTCTTCCAGTTATCTGCCCATATGCTGTGACGTATATTTTCTTGCTGTTCGTGAAATTGTCATTCATGATCACGACAGAGCCGTATCGAGTCGACCGTACTAAATTTTTTGTTCAATTTCATTTTGCTTCTTTGAATTGTTTTCCGTCGTAAAATTTCTTGTTCTTGTCGCATATTATATCAAAAAATAAAATTGTTGCTGTTAAAATAGCACATGGCACTGTCGTGTGTTAATCCAATTTGATACAGTTGTTAGTGTGTTAATCCAATTTGATACAGTTGTTAGTGTGTTAATCCAATTTGATACAGTTGTTAGTTATCCTTTTATTATTTAGTGATTGAATACATCACTTGGCAGTGCTGTATGAGCTTGGAAGTTGGAGAACATATATTTAGTTGGCGGCCGCAGATTATAACACACCATAGACAACAACTATAAACATATGAGAATAACAAAGTCCTTGGAAACAGAGGCTATTACTATTAACTCGTTTGTTTATGAGTTAAAATTATCCATATCTCTCTGCATATACATGTATATGACTTAATGTGTTCGAATTCACAGGGAAATGTGCCATAAACGTTAAAGGTTGAAACTCTCTCCACCACAAAAATTATGCAAAACCACTTTCTAGGTTAACTGAAATGTCCATTGAAAACAAGAAAAAAACTCATTCCTAATACTAAATTCATGCCCCACGAAGAAAAATGGGTGGTGCTTTATCATTTATAGTAATGTATCACAATTAGATCCAACATAACTTTTGCAAATTTCAACATTAAAGGAATGTATGGTAACACGTTGAGAAAACGAGCATAATCTTTAGATATGAATCAAAACTTCAATTATGTTTTATGTCTCTTCATTGACATTATTTGTTCGAACGGCTGGTTTATCACCGGTGTTAATTTTCTTCTTGCATTAAATCCTAATCATTTAAATATTCCTCTATCGCAGATTCTTTTGTATTCGCTAAGACCTTAAATTGCATTTAATGTATAATTAGAAGGGTTCTTTCATCTTAAGAATGTGGTCGTTAAATTTATCTGCACCGAGCACTTTGTTAAAGCGTTAGGATAATTAAATGTTTAATATAATAAAATTAATTTAATTCAAATGTTAAGGCAATCACTACAATGGTGCAATAACAAACGTTCAAAGGAACCCGACTTTGTGTTACGTCATACACCGTATACGGACGAAGTGTCGAGAAGAATCAGACCTTCTCTTGTTATAATCGTGAAGTTTTCAAGGGCATTTTCCCCGTCTTTGTTAAGTGTGTTTGTATGACCAGTGGCCTGGGGAGTATAATTAGCAAGGACTAAACTCAAAACCTTTGTAAAGTCATCTGGCCGATTTCAGTGCACGGACATAAAAACGTCACTCGATCAGTGTTATACAAATCAGACTAGCATAATAAACAAACAGCGGGGCGTGTTTTCCGTACATTCAGCAATGATAATGGACATATTTTCACATTTTAGTACATTATGTTTGAAATAAACAAGTATTTCAATAATAACCCTTCAAATCGGCGTTAGAATCTTAAAGGTTTGTCACACACTTCAGCCTAATTGGTTCAATATTAGAAAACTTTCTCCTAACAAGACGAGAGCTTTTGACAACGCTTGCTGACTGTAAAATGGTTGACCGTGAACAATTTCAGTCCCGCGGCGAATGTAAGGATGTAGACCAAATTAGAAAATACTTGAAATATTACTTTTTGAAGCATGAAAATGAACAAAATTTGACAAAAAGGTGAACTTTTAGGTTATCATTATGGCGGCACCACGAATTACTTTCGATGGTTTTTGTCTTGTATAAACCACTAGAAATTAACTATATTAGATTTCAAATTCCTGTCCGACTTGAAATCGTTTGTTCAATTTTGCATTTCCGTGCAAGCTTTATTAAAAAAATCTGAAAACGCTAATTTTCGTTCTCAGCAGACCTGAAAAGAATAGTACAATAACCCGAATGTCTTTACATTTGAAAGGAAATCGGTGGTCAAGATGGACATGCGAGTTCATATTTAACAATTTTTTAGGTTCTACTAATTTTATTAAATGATAATAATAGAATATATTAGAAGTACAGAGATATATATAAAAACAGGTTTATTTTGCTTCAACTACTTTGTTGCCATTCAAATTAATAGAATCTTTTTGGATTTTTTCAGTTAGATTTAGAAAGGCGTATTTGCCAAATGTCGGGCATCTGTTTATGATATCGCCTTAATCATTTTTTATCAATGATATAATTATGTAAAATTATGTTTTGTATGATATGCAGACAAAAATATACCACAAAGCAACTATAAACAACAATACCACGAAATATGGCATCCGCGTGTTTGTTTTCAAGAGACAGATTATTTGCAAAAAATAATGCCTAAAACAGATTGCATCAAATTGTGTGCAGTTTGGAAAACAAAACTTATTTCATGGCAGGAATTGTATGATATCAATGCTACTTAAATAATAAAAATCAAATGTCAATTGCCCTATTTTTAAGGACAATGTGACATTCGGACAGTACAAAAAAGTTTAAATGCATTTATCTAGCTCTTTTAGAACATAATTATATGGTCAGATAGAATGATTTATCGACTCTCAGTTAAGTTTGAGAAAGAATAGATTTGTTGGAATGAAACCATGAAATACATTATCTAAAAACGCATCTGTTTGATAAGTATGCTCATCAGAGTGGCAGATCCCCGGGGGGGGGGGCAGATTCCGTGGTTCTAGCCACATTATATCATTCTATAGGAAAGAAATTTGGCAAAAAAGTAACGAGTCTGTCTTTTTTTCTGTAACTCTCTTGGGTGCCTTCTTTTTGGTCATGCTATGCTAAATTCCACAAGGAAAGTCAACTTTAGTGGTGAATTCTCTTTTGTATAACACATAATTTACAAGTTAAAAAATTCGTTTAGGTTATAAAAAATATGTTTCGTTTTGTTGAATGGGAAAATATCTTGCATGATGTATATGTAAAGGAACAAATGATAATATATAGCAGACATTAGGATGACAAAGCAATAACTTCAGTCCATATTCACATTGTTCTTTGGATATAACATGTACCTTCCTATGTATTTTTGTAGTGTTTTGACTTTTGACCCCATTGACATAAAATTTGTATAATAGATATATTTTTAATCTAAAAAAATGTGCAGATTCTTTACAGAAAAAAGGAATAAAAAATATCATCATGCAGGACTTCATATTTCGATACACTTCTCCTCCTTTTCTTTCTAAACAAATAACAGTTTTACATCAATGAATGTCATGATATAGAGTAAGTGAGTGGTCAAATATTTCTGTATAAAACCAACTTTTTATCCAGAAACTTTGACAACAATTAATTGTCCTATCGTTGTCGTATCGTTTGTACTTTATAGAAATCGCATCTCTATAAGAATAAAATATAATACAGATAATTTTGACAAGATTAAGTACTATTATACAAATTCGTGCTTCGCACTCAAAGAGTAAAAAAATGTTATAACTACTACTTATATCAGATCCTTTCTTTAGTCATTAGATAAAGTGATGAACCACAAAAGTTTCCCTGTAAAAAGAATTAATAAAGCAGAAGTAAATTGTATCAGACTTATGATTATTTAATTTTAATTCTTTTCTGAGGTACAATACTGGTGTTCTTAGGGGACCTACAGGGATAACCAATCAGCTTGTATTGTTAGACCATTAATATCTTTACTTTATGTGCATTTACGAGTGTTTTTTATTACTGTCTTGAATTTGTTGGAAAAAAATCTCATTAATTCTATATCATATGCCCATCAGCTGTATATTTCGTACAGGACAAACTTACCTTTCGGGAACACCTGATGTCGCTCCCAGTTTTATGGAAGTTTACACTGTGAGTGCAATAGTTTTGAATGTTTTTATTTCTGCTAGCTATCTAACGTCATTGTCATTCTGTGTTCTAGTTTGAGCCATGTCTCTGGACTTCAAAAGTTTATAAAAAATTCAAAGCGGTTCTTAATTGTGTAATTGAATGTGTATTCTTTACGAGCAGATCACATACACCAAACACATACTTGTTTTTTCTTCTTTTCTTTCTTTCATATTTTCTTAATATCTTGTTTCCTTTTTTTGGCATTTATTACATATATATAATATAATGAATTTATATATTATATCACTTTGCATGCTCATATATTACTGGAAAATATTGTATTTAAGGAGAAGACGATTTAAGTTGGTAGAACTTGTGTCTGATCCTTTTTGCTGTAATATTTAGCAAATAAAATATGTTCAAATCAAATCTGGACTTCGATTTTTTTTAATAACCAAACCAATTCTTTGTTCCTTCCATTGTTTCAACGTCCTATGTTTCTTTGTGTTTCGATCAAGATGTTCCAAAAAACAAAATAAATAAAAGGATTTTATTTTTCAACATCGACTTTGTTGTTACAGAGGTTAACTAGGAAAAGTATGACAAGGTTTGATTTTTTTATGCCCCGCGGCTAGTTTTACCCTTGTCCATCCGTTCGTCTGTACGTAGGTACTTACGTCCGAAATTTTCGTCAAGGATTTCTCGGCTTGTGTGTGAAGGAATGATTTGATATTTGGTTGGGAGATGTGGTATGATGAGTTGAACCGTGATCCGCGACTCATCTACTTCCTGTTTGCTTGGATATATCTGGCGGAGGCCTGCGTCTCCCATGAACACATTTTCTTTTTTTCTTTCATTTTGGCTGCCGATGGCAGTCAGACGACAGCATGATTCCAAGAAAATCAACATAACCAATTACCCGATGCTGCTATGAGATAGACCATTCTAGATATCTCAGTTCCTCATTAAGTCTAAAAGGGGCAATCTTCAAATATGCATTACTAGTATACTAGTGCTCAGTTTATACCACTGTACATCCAAATAACACCAGAGACTTGTAATTGTTTTTAAATAGTCTATGTCTGAAACTACTTATGTAGGCTGTAATATCCGATGAAATTAGTCCTATTATATTCACGTCATTTATATCCAACGTTTACATCAGCATTTTGCTTTTTTTCTGACTGACAATGAACCACGCTGGATGTCTTATCGATGGTTGCAATCTTCGGTAGCCAGAAAAAAATGCAAAAGTTCGATGAATAAACAATATGAACCTACAGAGGAATGCCAATGAAATGTACAATGAAATAGGATTATTTAAGAATTGAATGCCTTATTTTGAAGTTTCATTGGGATATGAAAGGGTTGACCGAAGCACATTTTCAATGAAGCGCGGTAGCGCTTCATGTTGAAAATGTGCACCCGGTCAACCCTTTCATAGTCCCTATGGAACTTCAAAATAATGCATTCAATTCTTATAATTACATTTTAAACCCGAAATATAGAAAACAACTTAATTTCCAGGGAAGTACATCATGTACATTGGGATTCTATTTTTACAAATTCATCCACCACGTGAACATGTGGTCAAATTGATATGCCACGTGATCGATGTTCACCTATCAAACTGACGGAATTCAAATGAATATTCATGAAATGTAATTATTGCAAGATGGTATGTGTCTTTATGAGGGTATGAATGCCCTTTACCGTTGACCGTGAAACTGTCTTTTTTGCTACCGTTAACATCTTATTCGATCAAAATTTTTTCGTTAATCACCAAAAATTCAAGCGTGATTCGTGAAAGGGCTTAAAATGTCCTACCGTTAACGTTATATGACTGAAATTTTACCGTTAACCTTTATTCAAACCCCCCTTTACTGATACACGATGTATTGGGGGATGGGGAGGGGGCGGAGCGGCGGGGCACAGTTTCTAACAATACCAAATATCATTTGGATCAACATACTCTGTAGATTGTACTTCAAAGGTCCAATTACATCAATCAGTTAACCCGGCACGCGCCTGGCGTTTAATTGCAGGTGATAACGATCTTCTAACCAAAATATCGCTTTAAATCATCTATGTTTAAGATATAATATTATGTTTAAACTGACATTTTAAAAAATATAATTACTAAATATGACAGTTTTGATAGATAAGAGATTTTAAAATTAAGTTTTAATGCAAATGCGCATGTCTGTACACGGGTAGCATTAACGCCTTTGCTAGTAAAGCGCTGTTGATATAATTAGTTCTCAATTTAAGCATGAAATCGGTAATTGGCTGTACCTCTTCAACCTTTTTTGAAGTTTTTTTTTCGAATTTATAAACATACATGTATAGAAGTTAATCTTATAACGGAAACGTTGCTTTATAAAGGAATTCGACAATTTATTTATGCTGATATCTGTTATGACGTAACGCTTTGGTGAACGCAAGGAAGTCCAATACGAACCAAGTGTTTAAGAAAATTGCCCTTTCGAAAACTTGAACCTATAAAGATATGAATAAAAATATTTATTTACGGGAAATAATTAGGCAAAATAAATGTAATGATATTAGTTTCTGTATAAGACATACGTGATGCCCCACCATCACCGTGAAACATACTATAAATAAGGCACGGACCATTTGATTTTCAGGAGGGGGGGGGTGGTATTTTTTTGAAAAAAAAATTCTGGCCCTGTCTTTTGCCAAAAGAAAAAAAATTCTCTCGCCAGCGTCTGGGTTGAAAAAGATAATCTGGCCCTGATCCTGTCCATTGGAAAAAAAAGCCCGGCTCAACAAAATTTTCTAGCATTGTGTATATGGAAAAAAATAATCTGGTCCGCGAAGCGGCGAAAAAANGTGAAAATCCCCGCCCCCCCCCCCCCTCCCCCCTGAAAATCAAATGGTCCGTGCCTACTGAGGCCAATATTAACAGTTCGAAAATTCATTTTTATCGTAAAAATGGATCCGAGTCAGAATTCGTCCACAATATTCCTATGCTTTCACGTGATCTGCAAAATAAAAACAAATTTAGGAGCAGTTACTGGGACAGACCATCGGTCACCAAAATTCTTCATAAAAATTGTATTCCACGCACATTTTTCTTTTTTATTTATGCACAAATGTTGTTCAAATCTCAAACTTCCAAGCATAAAACTATATAGGAGGTGATGTGCTGACAACAACAAAAACAAAAAACAAGCAAGAGGCTCTCAAGAGCCTGTATCGCTCACCTGGATCATATTCCAAATTGATGGTCCATCTTTTGTGATGTATGTACATAAAAATCAGAAACATTTATAAAATTGAATTAAAATTGTTCAAGCAGTTTCAAAGAAGATTTTTGAATGCAGTTTCCAAACTTTAAGGGCCTATGTTAATCTATGTTCCCTGCTGGCAGCTATTTAACATAAAATTTTGAAGAGGGTCACCCAAGGACTATCATATCAAAATTCTACTGAAATTGTTCACGCAGTTTCAGAGCAGAACATCTTTTTTCCCATTTCCCATTGGGTCCTATGTAAAACTAAGCCACTGGTGACCATGTCCGAAGACAGATCAGCACCAAAGTAACAAACTTGGTCAAAATCTCACAAGTTCAATTTTTGCAATGTTTAGATTGAATCCATTCAGTGGTTTTCTATTATATCTTTGTATGCATTTCCCCTTAGGGTCTAATTCATTGCTGGAGGCTATATTGGATGATAGATCAGCACCGAAGAAACAACACTTGGTCAGCTTCTCATAAGCTATAAAATGTTTGGTTTTAATCTATTCAGCAGTTCTCTAGAAGAAGATCTTCTGTTAAATTAAGTTCACAGCTGGTGACACTTGGTCAGCACCTGACAGGCATCATTCATGCCATGTTTGATTTAAATCCATTCAGCAGTTCTCTAGAAGATCTTTGTGCGCATTTCCCATAGGGTCCAATGCTGTGGGTCATATACGATGAAGGATCGGTACCTAAGTAAAAATACTTAGTCAGCATCTCATAAGCATTATCAATGCCAAGTATGGGTTAAAGCAATTCAGTGGTTCTTAAAAAGAAGTTCTTTGTATGCATTTTACAATTGGGGTCCAACGTTAAAATTTAGTTCCCAGCTGGAGGCCATGTTGGATGACGGATCAGCACCAAAGTAGTAACACTTGGTCAGCACCTCATAAGCATCATTCATGCCAAGTTTGATTTAAATCCATTCATTTGTTCTCAAGAAGTTCTTTGTATGCATTTTCCGATAGGGTCCAATGTTGAAATTAAGATCCCCGCTGGCGGCCATGTTGGACGACGGATCAGCACCAAAGTAACAACACTTGGTCAGCACCTAATCAGCAACATTCATGCCAAGTTTGGTTCAAATCCATTTGATGGTTCTAATGAGGAAGTTCTTTGCATAAATTTTCCAATTAGGTCAAATAGTAAACTAAGTTCCCCACTGGCAGCCATCTTGGAAGAGGCAGGAAAACGTGAACATGTACAATAAAATATAGTCCTTAA
>MJUU01017122.1:72977-90560 GCA_002080025.1 Modiolus philippinarum | reverse complement strand
ATCAATGGGGCGGGAAAATGTGTAACAATGGGGCGGAAAAATATGTATCAATGGGGCGGATTCACCTGTTTCCCAAATGGCTGAAATTACCTTTAAATCAGTTAGATTTTAAAATAATTTATTAAATGTAATGCAAAAAAACATTGACATTTAGTAAAATTTTACAGTAGTGTAACAGTGCAGTCTCGAGATTAAAATCGAGATACCGTATTTTCATCAAATCTGCTCTCGGTGTGTGTGTTTTTTTTTCTTTTTTTTCCGAGAATTTTCTTTTCGATGTTGCGCTTGGACATTCATGATTATGCTCCAAAATTTCAGAAAGCCACCTTGTACAATCCAAGTCATTTCTTGACTTTGCTTTACACTTTTTTCTGTTTAAGGTACATCGCCAAGACATTTGGTCACATATCCAAATAGAATCTTGTCGGAATGAATAGCCTATCAACAGAGACATTTAAACAAATTAAATTTATTATTTATTTTCAAAAATCTAGTTTTATAAATTATTATTTCAGTTGCAAATATTTCCAATAAGAACGTGTTTTTTTTGTAAATAACCCCATTACAAATACAGATTTTTTTCGCCCCATTGATACAAAATTTTTCCGCCCCATTGAAAATTTACAGGTATAAAAAATCCGCCCCATTGATATGCGGCCGTTTTCACATTTGCTGAAAAAACTGACTATTTCATTTTATTTTATGTTCAGCTTTGTACATTTAGTTTTGTTTATTTGTTTATTTTTTTGTTTTGTCTATTACTGTAATATGGTGGAACTTAATAGACTATAATAGTATCTCAGTTATAACTTGCCTTTGAATTATGTTTTGGCTATTAGGTAAATGTTGCAATTCTGTTACTTTGAAAAAAAAAAAACTTTCTCGGTTTAATATGAGTGACGGTGACGCAGGTCCAGACATGTAATTGGTCTTATTTATCTGAATTCTGCACAAATAAAAACAAACTTCTAGAAAAAAGGGGTCCCCCGCCGTGTCTACAATCTTGATCTGCCATTTACCGAAATATGTGATAAAGCTGATAGCTAGAGAACAAATTGCCAATATAAATGACTTATTGCAGAAGTGGCAGAATGTGTAACAATGAGAAAATTACGAGTTTTCATTATTGCACAGACTTGGTTACAAGTATTCCGCCCCAACTGTCCTTTGAACCTGTATATATAGTGTTTCGAATTCAACTTTTTAGCCATTACATCTTGATATTGTAACCGAATTGACATCGCAGTGGTAAATTAATACATTAGATTACCGTTGCCTTACTTCAAACCTCCATTTGATGAACAAGGTGGCTAACTTAAAATGCACTGGTTACTTTTCCCAATCGTTAAAAATATTATTTAATTCAATAAGCTATTGTTGTTTCGTTCTTTTACTTCACATCGTACAGGTAAAAATATAGAGGTAAATTAATTATGCGCCTAAATGAAAGATTGTTACTAGCGCCAAAATGAAGTAATTTTTTGCGCCCATTTGAAATAAATTTTGCGCTCAAATGAAATTCTAATCAGCGACGCCCAAATGAAATGCGCCGACCAATGCTTCCTCAGTTTAAGCTATAGTCATTATACATTTTCCTTTGAATAGGAATGGATAGTGTATGCCCTCGTCCTGGATTTAACTTCTCAATCATTTGAGACATAAGTTGTCGAAATGGCCACATGCAGAAAGTAAATTTACAGTAACTAAGGCATGTTTTATTCATTTACAGAATATCCTACCCTGTTTTAGTTTCCAAAGACTTCAAGAGTAAAACGGTGTGCGTCAATGTTTTCAATTCAAAATACAAGAAAATGTATACAACATTACAGAGAGCAATAAAATTAGTGAAATATTTACTCATTTGAAATGATAAAAAGAATTGTTCATTGAGTATGTAAATTAATTGTTCATTGAGTATGTAAATTAATTGTTCATTGAGTATCATAAGATTAGTAGCATCTAAAGATTAAAACACTCTTCTATAGTGATCGTAAAATAACCCAATATCATCGTTATAACCAATGTGTGTTATCAAAATTGAAGCTTCTGTTCATTGAGCTAATTCAAGTACAAAGCCTCACAATGATAAGCAATTAATCAAACTTATCCAAACGAGATAAAAATTAGGGAAATTTAAAAGTAAAGGACGAAGATGCCTCTTCATACTATTGCATAGAAAGTAGTTTAGACGTGATGCAGCTAAATTGTACAACATGGCACAATTACCGTTGTTTTTTGGGATAAGGGGCGACCATTTGATTTTCAGGGGAGGGCTTGGACGATTTAAGCTACAAAAAATATTTATTTTCAAAAAAATCTCGATCAAATTATTTATTTTCACCAGTTGTCACATTAAATTATTTATTTGCATTTGCAACAAAAAATTTATAATTTATTCTTCAAAATTGATCAATATTGAATTATATATTTTCATAAAAAGTAGGATGAGAATATTTATTTTCACTGGAACCAAGATTAAATTATTTATTTACAAAATCGCCCGAGCCCCCTCTTTTGAAAATCAAATGACCGTCCCCTAATGAAACATTGGTGGCAAAATTCGAGATAATTCTAATAAAAACACATCAGTCATAAAGTAACAATGTATCTTTCACGTGACTAACAAAGGATTGTTTAAGGTCAGTTTCATTTATTTCAAAAATAAAATTATTCAGATCCAATCCCAAACGTTTTTTTCTCCACCCAATGTTTCTTTAAACATAACTTTACGAAATATGCCGTAGGGGATGTCATAAGCCTTTTAAGTACAATAATTTACTTTTCCCCGCTTATTCAGAGCAAATTTATTTACTTTTAACGTCAAACGGGCAATAACTCCTACCAGGATTCGTCTGCCAATGCAATTTTAGAAACAAATTATACAAGTTCAAAAATTTTAATTTCGATAAAGTTTATACATCTAAAACATAACCAGAGGCTCACATGAGCCTGTATTGCTTACCTGGGGTTACTGATCTAATACTATTGTCACCGGTCTAAATAATTAGATCACGTCAGTGGTCCGACAGTCATTACTCCGATAGTCATTAGTTCGACGGTCATTAATCCGACAGTCATTAGTCCGACGGTCATTAGTCCGACAGCCAATAGTTTGACAGTCGTTAAAGCCTTAGATTGTTTGGTATTAATTTTTATACAGCCGCAAAATTTTGCGGTCGCCTTATGATATGGTTGCCAGCGTCGTTGGCGTCTATGAACATTGCAACTTTGATTTGAGTGAACGGATCTTTATCAATTTTTTATTAAAAATACAGGAGAATGTCGAGTCATAAAGGGTTATAACTTTGTAAAACAAATAGATTCTGGCAAAACGATATGCACAGCTGATGAATGTGATCAATAACTGTGTGAATTCTGGATGAAAAGACGTAATTGTTGCGCCAACGACATATTTTACAAAAAAAGTGAAAATATCCCAAATCTCTGACAAGGAGTCAATAATTTTGAAAACACTATTGCAAAACTATAGGCATTGTGGTAAAAATAATCCTATAAAGCTGGTTGCAGTCGGATCGAAGATATAAACTAGGTTTACATGTGAGTCTTATTAATAGCTCCCCTGGCGTCCACTGATCGAATAAGTTTGATGATTAATTTTTAGGAGACGGTCATTTGGTAGTAAAGTCAGTCATCTGGTAGATTGCTGTCATGTTAAAATGCCTAGTTAATATCAACTTAATATATGAAACGGTTTTCAAGATATAGCAATTTACAACATTTTCCCATAGGGTCCAATGTTAAACTCTGATTTGCAGTTGCAAACATGTTAGATCTATGATGGGTACTAAATTCATATATTTGTTTTATGACTCATGTAGCCATACCTAGTTAATATCAACTTGATGTATGGAACAGTTTTCAAGTAACAATTCACAGCATTGTCCTATGTTAAACTATTTCCCGGTGGCAGCGATTTTGTATTTGTATTGGTGCAGATATGCAAAATGTGGTAGATGATCATCATGTTACAATGCCTAGTTAATATCAACTTGATGTATGAAATGATTTTCAAGAAGTAACATTTTACAACATTTTCAAATACGCTAAACTATGTTCCTAGGTGACGGCCATGTTGCATGAGATGGGAAACTGTTGAAAATATGTAAGAATTGATATTTCTTGATACGTTGAACACTTTGGCTATTCAAACTTGACCTCCATCTCAAATTGTTTTTGAAATATAAGACGAAATGTACATTATTACAAAAATTTGACAAAGAAGGCAATAACTCCTACATGGACATTTAGATTTTCTTCGAAATTTCCAGAATTGAATATCTTTGTAAGCTGAACATGTTTGGAGTTTAAAGTTGACCTCCATCTGTTATAGTTTTTTTCCAATAAAAAGATAAGAATCTTTCAATTTTGCAATTCTGATCATTTTTCCTATGTCAGGTTTTTATATCTGATACGGTTTCTGAGTTATTTGCAAAAAGAAAAATAAAAAAGAACAAAAACAAACAAAAACAAAACAACACAAAAACAAAAACAAAGACAAAATACAAAAAAACGAAAACAAGACAAAACAAAGAAAAAAAACCAATTTACCACTATGTTCTATTTTTAGTAACAACAGCCATGTTGTTTGGTCTACGGACTTAGAAATAACAAACTTGAAAGTGCACACCCTGATGATGGTTCAGACCATGTTTGCGGTTAAATTTTGCTAAAATTTTTAGGAGAGGATTTTTGAAATTGTTACTTTAAACATATTTTATTGTTCAAAATAAACAAATGGATTAGACACAAGTTTTGCAACTTAGAATTGTCTTCTCCAATTTGAAATTTGAAATTGTTGGTGGACGATGGACGCAAATGATGGCAAAAGCTCACATGAAATTTTAGAACAGTCGAGCTAAAAAGAGGCTTTTGCAAAAGTTTATCACGGACAGACGGACGACGGACAGAATTTAATTAATCGGCAATATCATAAATATATATAAGAAAAACTACAAAGGTCATACGACAAAGATTTTAGATACTCCCCCTTTTATTTTGCAAATATCAGAAGAACAATTTTCCGTAAGGTTTATGTTCCTCGGAAAGCGGCTATCTTGGATTTACTTATTTGGAACCCCTTTAACGAGAAAAGAGGAAATTGAATACTTTCTTAAAACTTTCATTTAATTCATAATTTTGTATACAAAAATGTAATGTCCGTCTATTGACCGTACTACTAATAACTGTCAGACTATTGACCGTCGGACTAATGACGGTCGGACTATTGACTGTCGGACCAGTGAGATATGGCCCTCTGTTGACGTGAAACATCCGGATTTGTAAACCCTTGGAGTGGTAGTTTCCCTCGGGCAGAACCCTCGGGAAACAACTCCCTCCTCGGATTGACAAATCTTGATGTTTCCCTTAACAGCTGGTCATAATTGTATATTGAACATATGCACTTAAAAAGATATCAAGAATCAATATTAGACTGAAAACATCACCCCACAAAAAAATGCACATCCCCGAATACCAAATAGTTAAACCACCATATTGAAAATACCCCCCCCCCCATTGTGTGATATGGTAGCGTTATGTTTGTTTCAGAGTGTTACATGGATGTGTGTAAAATATAAAATTAAGGTCTTCAAATTTAAATTATAAAATTCATTTAAGTATGTCACGTACCGAAATCAAATCTTTTTATGAAATTTTTATGTATTTTTTTGTCACACAAAAATTTATAATTGTCCTTTTTAAGGTAGTAGACCCGGGGTAACCCAAAATTTTCAACAAATTCAATTTTCTTTAAATTTGCAGTATGAAACTATTATGTGCTAATATACCTTAAGAAAAAAAATTGGAAAGTTTCACCGCAAGATTTTGTATCTACAGTTCATAGAAACATCCCTGTCTTGGGGGTCTTAAATTCTGTTCAGAAATCACCATAAGGCGTATACTACTATTCTGTATATTAATACGAAACAGCATAAATTAGCCCAAAGTTGCTAAACTGCTTCTTATCAAATCATAGACCTAAATACTAGATAATGCAACAAAAGAATTTACATTGTCAAAACGATGCTGAAGACAGAGCTTCATTCAATTTCTTCTCAGCGAAAATCCTTTATTTCAATTTTCATCAAAAACTGAGAAAGTAAAGATCCTCCATACATATGGCTTATGTCATTTTAAAAAAAAAAAATTCACCTACCATTCGCAATGTTGAGAAAACTGCATAAAAAGTCATAATATTCCTTGACACTGAACGGCAAGTTGAAAGAATTACCTCTCTTACCAAATATCTGTCTTTTATTTATTTTAATATTTTTAAGATACCATTGAAAGTTTAAAATATTAACGGAGACATTATGAATTGTTTTATTAAATGAGTGCATTTTCATGTTCAGATGAATATTTTATTCCTATTTATGCTATTTTACTGTTGATGTGCATTTCGACTTATAGAGCGAAATGCACATTAATAGTAAAGTGGGAAATTGACACGGATAAATATATGTTATATTAGTACAAAATAGCACAAATGAATGAGAAATATTGAAAAATGAAGAAATACTATAAAAAGGGGAAGTGTCATAGAGGCCTAATACAGGGTCCTGTCTTCAAGCACCTGTGTATAAATCTTGTGTTTTATGCCAAAAATGATTTATATAAAAAGGGTTTGAAAGCATATTTCAAATTTCGTAAATGCTTTGATAATAATAAACCTAAAATTAAAGTATTATCGTTATTATGGTAGTGAAAAATTAGCATTTTTTGACTGCAAGAAATTATATAAACAGAAAGATAAATATTTTAGTAAATTATGTGATGAGCTTACAGTCGAAAAACTTCATATAAGGTTTTGTAAACTCTCTTGTGGTTAGTCGCCATGCTACAAAATGCTGCAGTTATGCGTGAACTTGGCAGATATCCTCTTCTTTTGGAAGTTTTGTTAAATATGCTGAAATACTGGATACGTTTAAACATAGATGTATTGGCCAATACATCTATGGTTTAAACAAATTAGATAACTTTTCGGCAGCAGAAGCCTTCATGGTAGCAAAAAATGTTGGTGTATTTGTTTAAGTGGAATGTTTCAATACTTCAATATTGATGACGAGCTGCTTCTATCCAAAGTTAATATTAAAAATCTTGTTTATAGATTGTTCCACAGTAAGTATAATGTAATTTGGAATAAAATATATGATGACAGAAATAATGAAACATTTGGAAATAAATTACGTACCTATAGACATCTTAAAATGATTTCAAATTTGAGAGTTACCTGAAATGGGGAAACCCAAATTTCAGAAGAATTTTAACAAATTTTCGAATTAGTGCCCACAAGTAAGAAATTGAACGTTGCAGGTATTTTAATGTTCCAGTGGATCAAAGAATATGTAAATTTTGCAATAGTCAAATTGAAAATGAAGTCCATGTTTTGTAAGAGTGTCGGCCTTCTCTAGAAATAGGTAGGAAGGACATTCTTAATTCCCTAAATGAAAAGTTCCCTTATTTAGATCAACTAGATAATGTTTCAAAATTTATATAGTTAATGTCTACCTGGGACATATATATATAATAATTATATTAGTCCCAGTGTCCGCAGTGGATGAATTTATATATAGCCAAATGGACACCGTCTCTAAATGATTTATTCACTTTAAGCAGAGACATTTAAATACGTGTGTTTTATATGTCTCTGCTTTAAGACAATCTAAACTTAATTAAATACATTTCTCTATGCAATATTTATATGTATTTCAGAGTGTTATACCCTCATTGCTCTACTTCACCCCAATATAAACTTGTGGTACCCCTTATATTTGTGAATGTATATATAGGAAGGTTCGCCGTGACGTCACAGACTTGAAAGGCAAGAAATCGTGTTAATTGATAAGGGTAATAAAATGTCATTTTCAATTTACTCGTAGGAAATCGTTAATTTAAGTATCTTGATAATTCCTTTTGATAGAAATTCTTGAATGTTTACACTTTTACAGGGTATTAATTTTTTAAATAAATTTATTTTCAATATCTATATAATTAGCGTTTTTGTAAAGTGTAGAATTTTGACACTTTTTAAAACCACATAAAATTTTTCTGCACAAAATTTTAAAAAAGTAAATCGGCAGAAAAAATATGAAAATTTTTAAGTTTACTAACTGTTACGCATTTTACAGATCCAAAATCGGATGGATGAAAGAATGACAAAAGATTAAAAATTCTTTTACATTGTTATAAAGTAGTGTTCCTACGACTTTGCCAACCAAAAATGCTAATTTGCATATGTAAATTAGATTTTATGACATCACTAATGAGGTTCGCGAACCTTCACACTTGTAATTTTTTTTTCACTTTTCTGTTCAAAATATTGCATTATTTATATTCTAACTAATCGTAATCATTGTATCTAAATTTAGATTCAGCTCCTCTGGATCGTCTTGATTGACAATAAATTATACGTTTGTCTGTTTGTTATTCAAATAATTTTTTTATAGAAAGTTGTTATCTCCTCCTACCCCAGGTTTAATTCCGAAAGAATATCGTATTTTTTCCGAGTTCTGTTTTGGATACTATCTATTGTGTCCTTGAAAGGTCACCAAAACAGGTTCCCTGTTTCACTTATGCTTGTAATTACAACTATTTTTTTGTAAACCAGTACATATACTTGAAAATGGGGGGAGACGGTCATGGACCAAGATTTGTTGTACCAGACTGGAAGAAATATGGCCCCAAAGTTGACGAAATTCCAGTTTTAAGAGAATACAAGGCTAGATTAACAGCCCACGGATTGAAAGATCCATGGATCAGGTAACATTTATGAAAAGGTCAAAGAGAGGAGATTGATTTAGTTAAACACTAACAGCAGTAAATTTACATTTATTCACTGCAGGATTTGTGTATTGATGGTTTTAGTATCAGTAGAGGGATAGTTGAAGTTACTCTTGGGGTGTCAAGTGATCAATATATATATTGGCTGACCCCCCCTCCCCCCAGTCTTCGCAAAATACATTTCAAATTTGGTGGACATTCGTTCGGTAGACTTGTATGGTGTATTCGACAGACAAAAAGGTCATCGTACCTAATATTTCTTCACATTTGGTGTTATTGTAGGGCTTTTTTAGTCGTCTGAAATGGTTGTCTAGGCGACAAAAAATACTGTTTGGGCAACTAAAATTAAAAAGTAGTCACCACATTGGCCACCATATCTTGGCGCTTTGGCGACTAAAAAAATTGTATTTACATGTATACTGTTTTGGGTATTGATGTATACTTTTTCATATCCTTTCGGCATAAGCAGATGTCAAATTACAACGTTAAATGTCTTTAAAAGTATAGTCAGAAGAATATTCAATAGGTCAAGCTCTCTTCAAGTCTTGTAAGATTCTTAATTTCCTATCCCTAAGCATTACTCCTCTGTTCCTCTTCCACCTTCATTTTTTTCTCCTTTTACTTATAAGGGTATAATGTGTTTAATTTGGTCTACCTGATTTAGCTGAAATATTGCGCACTGGACGTTAAACTCTGTTTAATCAATCTATCTATTTGTATTTAGGGATGGCCAAATTTTCTGTCCCTACCCATTTCTACTTTTTTCCAGTTGCAGTTAAAACTCGATGGCGCAGTTGATTACATCTTGTCTCCATTATTTCCAATTTCTTATCATTGATTAATTTGTTTTTGTCCTAATAAACATGATAAAGCTGAAATATCGCTCACTCTAATCAATCAATTTGCTTGCCATTTAGGACAGCTTCAAATGCTGTAAAAGATTTCTGGCCACCAAAAACTTTTGACTGGCGACCAATTTTTTGAAAACGATCGCCAACTGGCGACCTAAATTCAAATTGTACTTTGAGGCCTGTATTGCAGATTTCAGGAAAATCATTATTTTTTTTCCGATATTGGTTCGTTAATACTTGTATCACTTCCTGTTTAGAATGTTTTTTCATCTGAGCGGTAGTCAATTTTACCCAATTTTATGAAGACTGATGAATTTGACAAAAGATTCTTGATAGGAAATGTTAGCGATAACAAAATAAAGTCTCAAATCTACCAGGGGATTGTCATTTTTACAGCCTGAAACCTCATTTCCAGTGGTTAAGCCAAAGAACAATGTCGGACATTTAGACCGACACTTTACAATTTTTTACCGGTCCTTCTGCCAGAAGATCGGTTTTGTCCTTCGGACCATCGCATTTGGTGAAGACTGCCCCCCTCATCAAAGGTTGGTATGTGGAATAGCCAAATAAACTATGAATTTGATAAAAAGCAATTTTTATGCATCTTGATGCATGTCGTTGTCGTAAGACTAAACCCCGCCCACAAAGCTGTCAATCCTGCAACCAAATTTGCAGTTCATCATACGATGCAAAAATGACAAAATATTCATTACAGCCATCAGGGGTCCAGTAAAGTCTAAAAATCTATCAAGGCCATTATTCATTTGAACTGACAGGGTAATCAGTCAGGGGACAGACTGGTGCAAGTCGGAAGAATTTTAGACTTGTTTTAGTCTAATTTATCACTTAGTGTTGTATGCATATAGACCTGTTGAAGTCTAAAATTTTTAGACCTGATGAAGTCTTATGCTAAATTCCTGTTGCCCAGGTGTTTCAAATTTTATGGATAATTAGACTTGTATAAGTCTAAAACTTGCTAAGTTGACCATTTTAATGAGCCAGGCATCAGTATTTCAATGCTGGGCATCCAGACCTAATTAGAATTACATGGAAGTTTAATTATCCATTTTTAACAGAAAATTATTGGTTAATGGGGCAAAATTAGGAGAGCAGGTGTACAATCAATTAATAATTGTTATAAAAAATAAAATCATCAATATCAACAAACTGCCTTTGCAGATTGGTATACATGGTATACATGTAGCTTTTTGATTAAACTTACAACACAGTATACATAGCTGTGCACCAGAAAATCCTTGTTTTCGAGTTTTCTCTGGGCTTTATGGGATATACAGAAAAATACCACAAGGTGCTTTCAAAGCGGCATGTTTTATGGCTTGATTAGTTGTTCATAGACTACCAAAACATTTATAATTTTGCAAATATGTAAGCAAATCATTACTTAACACATCCTAAAAGTTTTCATGAAACCTGTCACTCGAAACCGTGTATTTTTGTTACGCAAAGAAATGTACTTGTGTGACAAAGGAAAATAACTCGCGAATATGTCCTTATTTCTGAATGAAACCGATATATTTTGTCGTTGATTCTTTATCGCGTATTTCTACGTCACTGAGTACATTTTCGTCGTTTAATTCATATTGTTTGCTTTAATATATAACGATCTGCATTTTACTAGACTGTGGGTTGAATACTGAGTGACTGTAGGCTTGCTTTACGAGTTTTGAAAGGTTCACTGTGGGAATTATTTACGAGCAATTGAGATATTTTTTATACAAATAACAAAAATCACTGGTAAATTCTTTAAAATTTTAATTTTATTATCAAAAACGTCATGTTAGCGAAATATTTTATCCATGTAAAAGACTACTACATGTATACAAAACATTTTCATGTGAGAATTTCTCATATGAAAGCACTATCAAACTTCAACATTTGCCTTTCTTGATTGGTAAAAATCAAATTATTTTTCTGGCCTTCTGTATGCAACATGTCAAATCCGACACATCGTTGGACCATGAAAATGTGTCGGATTATACAGTATGTCGAAATACACAGGTTTAAAAAACATTTAAAAACTATTTTGGGGCAATAAATTACGTCGAATTTGACAGGATGTTGGAATACTCATGTGCCGGATTAGACAGTTTCTGTGTTTATATATATATTGCCCATCCCGATTTTACTTGCAAAGTTTTCTTACAATCAACTTGATGCCGAGTGCCCTGTGATCGTTTATATGTTGTATTGATTGTTTATGTATTGTCTATATTGTACCCTTACCAATCATTGGATGACAGTGTCTGTAAAAGTACTTGGACATGCAAGTGAATTCCGTTCAAACCAGTGCCAGGGGCTGTCTTGAACTTACAGTGTTTGCTCTTTGTTAAAGGTCTCGTGGTGCCCAAACAAAATTTTATTCTAACAAATCATAATTAAATCATAAATAAGTCATGAATAACATAAAAATACTATGATATTAACATGATTTGTTACTCACTTGTTTAACAAATCATAAAGGACATAGTTATGCAAATTCGACTCTACTGATCTATTTCACATTTGTTAGAATATAAGTGGTTTATTCATGATTTGTTATCTTTTTCCCCAGTAAAAACTATGTTATTAGTGTTTGCTTGCAGAAAACTATGTTATTACTGATTTTTTAACTTAAACTTTCTTCAAAACTATGTTATTTATGATTTGTTAACTTTTCCTTTTAGCTGAAACTATGTTATTAATGGTTTGTTAACTTTTTAATTGTAGAATACTATGTTATTAGTGAGATATTAACTTTGAATATAATTTAAAAGTATGTGGTTACTGATTTGTTAACTTCTTCAATGCTGTAAAACTATGTTAATGATTTGTTAACTTCATCGTGAGCAACTTAATTAATTGTTTTGAATTTTCCAACCAATCAAATTAATGATAGGTCCCTCTGCTTTTACACAAAATTCAAATGTTGACAGAAAGAAATGGAGGCAAATTATTCTATTGGAGATTATTTCTTGGATTAAGGGTAGATATGCAGCTTCAGATAAGTAACTTTTTTTGTATAAATAAGCAATATTCTTTACTTATTTTTAAATTTTTGGAAAATTAAGCACAAAATGACTATTTAAATATGAAATAGCATAGGTCTATAGAGGATCATTTATTCGTTTTGGCAATTAACAATCTTTTACATTGACAACAAATACACCAAAAGTTTCAAAAATATGAATTAATATATGAAGATGATCGACGTAATTCACATAATTTTCTGCAAAGTACATACAATTTATTCCCTTGAACCATTGGGGTGTATATCTTGCATGTGTTATAAGGGGTTTGAGATCAGAAATATTGATATTAAAGTACTGTTTAACAAGCTTATATATTAAGTTTTCTACATTTGCAAATGCATTTTCTTTATCTGGTTCAAAGTTGTGTACACACATATAATTTATAGTCAGTTATTACAGTTTTTCTATGTTGTTACTGAGTTATTAACTATTTTGTTACTGAGTTATTACTACTAAGTATGTTGTTACTGAGTTATTAATGATTTCTTACTGTGCCGTTTACTATGTTATTTATGATTTGTTACTTCATTTGCACAACTATGTTGTTAGCTCATTTGCATGTGAAATTTTCTCACTAATAAACCACCTTCAAATCATGATCTATTTATGAGTCGATTCCATCTTTTTTTTTTCTTTGGGTGACTTCAAGGTGAAGAACAACAATGAAAGCGTTCTTCCATTTGCTGAATCTTTCCATGTATTCATAGGGATTTTGTCCAATGTATATTTACTCCATATCCCTTTATTTGTTCATGTGATATTATCATCACTTAATTGGTCTCTGTACGAAAAAATCTGTGCGGCATGTCAGCATCACATCAAAGATGGCTGGCAGTGACGAACCAAGTTTAACGTTAAACCAAATGGAAAGCATTCAAAGATCGTTTCTTCTGTAGATGCAAAAAAAATTTGTTAATTGATTAATTAGTTACAGTTTAACGTTAAGTGAGCAACATTTCAGCTATACTATGACGAGAACAAGTTAATCAAATAAAAACAAAAGATAAAGAAGAAAGAAATAAAGGTTGAAGGGTCAACTGGAGCAACAAGTTTTGATTGCCACTGGTAAAGAGGAGAAATGGGTAGGACAGGAAATTTAGCCCTCAATACAAATACAGTCTGCTCTCGTCAGAAAAATATAGGAGAGTTCTTTATACTGCATGGAGCTTGGCTTTTCTTTATACAGTTTGGCTACAATGGTTCGCGGTCAGGTTTACCGTATTATGACCTGACTACCCAACATAGACAGGGCATTCCCCAATACACAATCTGAGACGCGCCCGCCAGCATCAGCATTATCCAAGATGACCTCAAGCAAGAACTTTGTTTTTAACCCTATGTGAAAACCTATTCAAACATCTCCTCTGAAGCTGCAAAGCCATTTGGAACCAAACTTAGGTACAATTGTCCTTAGATGGTTATCTTCAAAAAATTTGGCAAAAGGTCTGCATCCCTGCCAAAACAGCGACCAGAAGAGAACTTAGTGTAGCTTTCGATCATCAATGTCTATTAACAAACTTGAAAATGACACCCTTAAGCATTGGATCATTTAATTGTCTATTTTATTCCGTGTATGGCACTCGGTAATTGTCTTAGTACTGGATTTGGCTTTCGATTTCGGTATTTGTGGTATTGAGTACTTCTTTTCGGACTGTTTTTTTTTTTTTTATTTTGCTTTCCATATTAATTGATTCTGATGCTGCTGATGAAAGGTAACAACTCCTTGGAACATGTGTACAGCATATCAAAATTTTACTGTCCATGATGCAACTTTGGTATTTTTATATTTTTAAAACGCCATGTATACATGAATAAAATGAATTGTTATATCAGTTTTGAAATGGTCGTATATACAGGAACTAAATGAACTGCAACACTGGTACTTTTTTATACCCCACGCTTTAGCGGGTGATATAAAGTGGTCATGGTGTCCGCTCGTTCGTCCGTCCGTCCGTTCGTTATTCCGTCCACCATAGGGTACATACTTTGTGGCGACAACTACTCCTAGACCATTTGGTGAAATTCAATGAAATTTTCACAGAAAGTTTAGTACATATTGCCATTGTGGACCAGCTATTTGAAAATTTAATTTGACATGCTTTTTGTGATTTTTTTACGACTGGAATCAAATAGGGGAGCAGGGGTATGTTTTTGTGAGCTTTGATCACTGTTATTCTAGTTTAGTTTTATTTTCACATTAATCATAACTTAGTAGTAAGTCTTCCACGGAAGACATGTGTCGCCTGTGTAATAACACAAGAAATATTCTAACTTACGTCAAACAGAAAGTGGGCATACGAAAGATCCCAAACTCTGTTACACGGTATGTTTCCCCATACTGATACTCCATGCCAAATTCCAGAAGGTTCGGATACAATGTTCCTTAGAAAAATGCGATAGATTTTTTTGTGACGCCGACGCGGACAAAGACGCCGACGACGACGCAAGACGACAGATATTGATCCTATATGTCACCACTGCGTGAAAGCAGACGAAACAATCGGGTCAATGATAATGGTCTTAAAATAACCGCTGTAACGATAACGTCATTATGAAAGCGGATGAAAATTCACACCAAACAGCGATTTGATATACATTTTTTTTAGAAAATGATCGATATATCAATTTTATCGACATCATAATATCAAAACACTCGTAAATAATTCCCCCAGTCCATCGGAAAGAAGACCCACAGAGTCAACTGGTCTACTCCGAAATCATCCCACAGTCTAGTGAAATGCATATCTCATTATATTAGCGAAAATAATGTGAATTAAAAGACGAAAAATTTACACAGTGACCAAGAAATGAGCGATAAAGAATCAGTGACAAAATGTATCGTTTTCCTTCAGAAAGAAGGACGTATTCGTGAGTTGTTTTTCTTTGTCACACAAGTAAATTACTTTGGGTTAGAAAAATACACGGTTTCGAGTGACAGGTTTCATCAAAACTTTTAGGATGTGTAAAGTAATCATTTGCTAACGTATTTGCAAAATTATAAATGTTTTGGTAGTCTATGAACAACTAATCAAGCCATTAAACATGCCAATTTGAAAGCACCCTGTAGAATTTTTCTGTATATCCGCATAAAGCCCACAGAAAACTCGTAAACAAGGATTTTCTGGCGCACAGCTATGTATACTGTGGTAAATGTTATACAATCAAAGCTCTGTTGGAGCTGAATCTCGAAGCCCTGAAATTCTACATGTGGCAAAACTTCGTAGTCATCCAAAGAACTACTGCATACGTCTGCATGTATTAAGTTATAGTCCGTAATACGTGAAAATAATCGGATTGTGTGATTTCGCATGTTGATTTCATTGCTATTATATATTATCAAGCGCATTTGGCCACTTATTGCGATTTTAAAGGCGTAAAAACGTCTTAAAAGGCGACTGCGAAGCGAGAGCCTTTTAAGAAGTTTTTCAGTCTTTAAAATCGCTGTAACTGGCCAAATTGCACTTGATAATTAATTTGTGCGAAAATTCGAACGAACAAATAGCGATGTTTGTATTTTGAATGCTACTAAACATTTACTACACTATTTTAAGAATACACACTACAACGACTCGTTATTGATTTTTTTGTAACTATGAATGGGGACATGTTTGACCTAAATAAATAATTTAAATCATAATTATAGAATACCAATCCCTGAATCTATTAGACACTAATTGATACTCAAAACAATAAATACATTACTGACTTTGAAAATTTATAAACGTAATGTTATAACTCAATGTTATAATACTAAATTAATCGCGCTTCTGGACACGTGTAACTTATGTAAACTTTAAATATAGATCGCTTCAGCTGTGTGAATACACATCTGACGTGTTTATCGTATGTTTCATTTTAAACCAATAAAAACATCTTATAAAGGTCAATGGGCGTGTTTTCCCATCAGATATAAAGACAGCCATTCATTTTCTATAAGCAACGAGTAATTTGATTAACATGCATTATAATGTTTTCAGTTTAATAAAACAACACTGTATTCAACTCAAGAAATGAAGAAATATAACTTAAATACTAAATGTATCCGATTTTGAAAGGAACTTGCACACTATATTTTATTGGAAGCACGAAGATCATCTTTTAGAGCTGTTAATAGGCTTGAAGCCTCACGCGGGGCACATGATTTTTTCTTGCCATATCAATATCTCTCTAGCCATTTCATAGCTTCGAGATAAAAATTAACCAATTACCTTTTTGTGAAATGATTTCATGTTAACCACTCCCAAATTTCAACATGACTAGGTTCAATCAAAAGCAACACTTAATCCTCACTTTATTAGAGATGAAAATATATAAGACATGTAAGAGTGGGAATTTTACCTTGGACATGTTGGGCGTTAGATAAAAAGGTGTGTGGTTGACGGCCGTCATTTCCCTTCAACAGAATGCTCAATTACATGTTCAAAGAATTCATCATCCAGCATTTGGAATCAATCAAACAAAATATCAAAACCAAGAATTAGTATATCATTTTATATACATTTATCATCCTTCCCTATGGTTATATCAGCTTGCAGAGTACTTCCGAAAACCCGTATCAGACCTGGATATATCAAGCGATTCACCCAACGTTTCAAAGGTAACCCTTTTCCAGTATTAATACGAAATCAAGCTGATAAAAGTAAAAATAGTAATGGTGCATTGCATGATACCCCGCCACGTTCCATAAAATTTCAAAGTTTCAAGGGGCATAACTCCAGAACCCCTTGGACGTCTGAACCAAAAATCATACTTGGCCTGAGTTTTGTGGTATACAAGTTACATACCAAGTTTGAAGACAATATATTATTTCATTCACAAGTTATCAGTAGGAAACCCTAAATTTTGCAAAATTTCAAAGGGCATAACTCAAGAACCCCTTGGACCTCTGAACCCGAAATCAAACT
>MJUU01017122.1:57462-70214 GCA_002080025.1 Modiolus philippinarum | reverse complement strand
AACGCATATAGGCATGATTTGCTTCAGATGTGGGTTCAGTCATACTGTGAATGAAGTCCAGTGTTGTCAAAGTTTGGGGTAATAGAGAGGGCTCCACAGCTCTCTATGAGCCTGGAGCCTCGAATGTCCTGCAGTTTGAACCCGGAGCCCTAGTGTTTGAGCCCGGGGTTGCAGCCTGGAGCCCTAGTCATGGAGTCCTGCATGAGCACTTGTGTTGGAGACTGGAGCCTCAAGTACAAAAAAAGCTGGGTTCGGAGCCCGAGTTATTCCACAAATAGATCATGACGATGTGTTTGTTTATAAACGCTGGATCTGCTTAAAAAATTCCACTCCCGTGGTAAAAAAGAAACCTTTTAACGATAATAAATCATAGTTAGAGCCGACAAAAAAGATTTTTAAGACATTTGTAGCAGTGGTTCCTCTTCTTCTTCCCATTGAGGTCAGGCCTCTCTTTTGGACTTTCGTACTGGTGCATATATTGCAAGGATCGAGGACTTGTGAACAGTTAAAGTACAGAAATATGTACAGGTAAAGTGCAGAAATATGTACATGTTCGGTTAAACTGATAACCAGTCGATCTAGTGTCTTATGTTGGTGGACTGAATCTGGGACTTGAAGCAGTTTAGAGACCTTTGACTGTTTATGATGTTGATTAGATCTAGATACATATGCCATCAGGAAAGAAGGACTTCTGGTTAAAGTGAATAAGATTTTGCATATGGAACCATAAAGGTGATGTTGCTACCTCTCGATGAGATAGTTGGTAGCAGGATCTGAGATACTATGTCAACAACTGGGTCACCACACGATACATCATGCATGGTTAAATTTGTGTTCAGAGAAGAATTCCTTTAAATGTGTTTTCAAAATGGGTCTAATTTTAATGGCGGCCATATTGAATGGAGTACGGAATGCGGACAATTTTGAAAAAGAATCGCCCAAGGGCAATTAATATGACCAAGTTTGATTACAATTGGCAAATTGCAAGTGGTTTTATAGAGGAGTAGATTTTTAAAGTGACGACAAAAACTCACCCAGGATATACCTAGGTGAGCAAAAAATCGGGAAGTTCACTTTTGGCAAGTAGAAATTATCACCCTTTTCGTTATGTTTTGTTTTCAGATATTCAGAGTTTTTTAATATAGATGTACACTGTATATTTCACTTGAGGCATTATGCTGAAAATTGTTGATCAGTAGTCGTCACTTTAATTGGTATACATGATGTATGTTAAATTGAGGAGTGTTCAATAAAAGAATATATCCTTAGGGCTCAATCCTGAACAACTGGAAAATTAATGACCGGGTACACCGTACACTAATATAAGAAAGGGACCATTTGATTTTAAAGGAGGAGGAATTTGAAGAAAAAATACAGGATCAAAAATTTTGTTTAAAAAAAATTATCAGGACAGGAGGAAACAAAAAATAAAATAAATAAAAATTAAAAAAAATAACCAGGATGACATATATGAAGCAAGATTTCTGGTTTTGACCGAAAAAAATGCTAGGATTGCATCCAGTGAGATAAAGGGCTACGCTGAGCACAGCATGATACAACCACAGCATGTCGTCCACTGAAATTTGAAAAAGTGTAATTTTGAGTGAGTATGGACAAACGAAAGAGCTTGACACAATAATTAGATGGACGCAATAAGGAGATTGACCCAGTCATTAGCTGGACACAAACTAGGGAAAATAAAAATTAGCCCTTGTGACTCCTTATGATTCCTCTTTGACCCTTTATACAGTACAGAAAGAGTGGTACCGTGACAAATCACTGTGATAGACGTGTCCCACTCTGAGAGTGGATCTAAATATCTTTTTTCCTATTTGAGATCATTTCCTACTCTCTTTTGTATTAAGAGTGGTGTATTATACCACTTAAAATGCAGAAAAAATAATTGAGATATCTCTTAAAGATAAAAAGTTATTCAGTATCACTCTCAGAGTGGGACATGTCTATCACGGTGATTTGTCACGGTACCACTCTTTCTGTACTGTAGCTCGGAAATGGTAAGAGCTACGCCCAATCCATTGACACACTGCTGAAAGCTTTTATCAAGAGGAATCCAAAGAAAAAAATCCCATCAAAATGCGATGAAAAATAAAAAATTTAGGTATTCTGCAAATTTGCAGTTTTGGCCCCTGTGAACCCTTATAGCACAGAAACGATAAGAGCTACGCCATATCCGTTGACACACTACTGAAAGCCTATATTAAGAGGAATCCAAAGAAAAAAATCCCATCGAATTCCGATGAAAAAACAAATTTTAGGTTATCTGAAAATTTACGATTTTGGCCCCTTTGAACCCTCATAGCTCGGAAACGGTAAGAGCTACGCCAAATCCGTTGACATTGTAATGAAAGCTTACATCAAGAGGAATCCAAAGAAAAAATCCCATCGAAATCGGATGAAAAATAAAAATTTTAGGTTATCTGTAAATTTACGATTTTGGCCCCCTTCAGCCCCTCATAGCTCGGAAACGGTAAGAGCTATGCCAATCCGTTGACTTACCACTGAAAGCTTACATCAAGAGGAATCCAAAGAAAAAAATCCCATCGAAATCTGATGAAAAATAAAAATTTTAGGTTATCTGTAAAGTTATGATTTTGGCCCCATCGGCCCCTCATAGCTCGGAAACAGTAAGAGCTACGTCAAATCCGTTGACATGCTACTAAAAGCTTACATCAAGAAGAATCAAAAGAAAAAAATCCCGTCGAAATCCGATCAAAAATAAATTTTAGGTTATCTGTAAATTTATGATTTTGGCCCACTTTGGCCCCTCATAGCTGGGTAAGGAAACAAGTTACCAAAAATCTAATAGCAGAGGGCGATGATAATTTTTTATAAGGAATCCTTTGGAAAAAATTGCATCAAATTTGCCCCTTTTGGGCCCCATTTATCTCATGAATGGTACGTGCCAGGTGAAATCCGTTGACATCCTCCAGATTGGAAATTTTCTAAGGAGTTTACTGAAAGAAACCCCATCAAATAATAAAGATTCTACAGTCAAATATGTGAAAACACCTAATTTAACCCCTTTTGGCCCCTTTTTCTAAAACGGGCGGGGCCCTGAACATAAAATTACAGCCTGGGCTAAAGCATGTGCCAAGAAACATCATACTAAAATTTGAAAATGATCCGTTCAATGGAACCAAAGTTATGCTGTCCACAGACACAAAAATACCCAATTTTACCCCTTTTTGGCCCCTTTTTCTAAAACGGGTGGGGCCACAAACCCGAAATAAAAACCCGGGATTGCCCTTATGCCAAGAAACCACATACTGAAATTTGAAGATGATCCGTCCACCAGAAACAAAGTTATGCTGGCCACAGACGCCGACGCCTGCACCATACCATAATACGACAGCAAAATTTTTGCGGTCGTATAAAAAAAATTGTCAGGCTCAAAGATTGCGTGAAAAAAAATATCCAGGATCACATGTTTCTTTCTTGCCCTCCCCGCATAAAAATCAACTGGTTGCTCCCTAACAGCTCTGAACATGTTGCTATCAGTCTTGTAGACCTGCAAAGTATATTGTGAGCCCCTGTCTTTGTAGCTCCGCAAAACTACTGATTCTAAGCAAAATTCAACCTTTAACATAAGAAATCTTGTGTTCATAAATGTTTATTGATTCTAAAAATCATTACTTTTCTGGTACTACTATTCGTGGTGGGTGGAGGGCGTCTCATCCCGGAATCCGGACTTCATTTTTTTTTTTAATCTTGATGCCCAAAACTTAAAAAGAACTTAAAAATGACGAAATCACTATTTCTTGGTGCATTTATTTCCTGAAATCCCGGGCTTATATTTTATAGAAATCTCGACTTCCCAAGCTTAAAACTTCAAATCCCAACTTCCCGAAAAAGGTCTGCCCCCATAACTAATTTATCACCTACACTATCTTATTCATGTTATTTGCTGTAAATTATATTTTGGGGAAAAATCACAGGAATCGGGATTCATCAGTTCTTAAGTTCCTTTGTAGTTCGGGATTTAGAAAAAAATAAGTCGGGATACCGGGATGATACCCCCTCCGGCCCTTCTCACAGATATTCTGCTTACAATAAGACGATGGGCGATTGATGTGATATGGCCCTTAACACAAATTTCCGATACCCATTTACAAGTATTGTGTTACTGCTTTGGTCTTCTGATTGAGAAAAACTTCAACAACTGACATCGAAATGGTGAAACGTTTTGCAAAGATAAATAATCTTCCTTTCAAGGTTCTGGTTTTGCTCTTAGAACAGTTGGATAAAAGAGCGAAAAAAATACAGCCACTCCCGCCTTGCCTTACACAATTAATTTGTTGAACATTTTACACTCTTTTGCCTTTTTAGATAAAACAATCGACCATATACAGTACAGGCAGAGTCATATGATGATAGATGTCCCAATCAGACATGATGTCAGACATGTCCTACAGATGTCCCAATCAGAATAATCCCCTGCTGTAAATGAGGCTTAAGGGTCATAAAACATGGGTCATAAAATAATTAATGTACCTGACTGGTATTGTGATTTAGTGATAAGTCAATGATAATCCCTTACCTGTGGAAGGCAACAATCATTTTGATGAATTTTAAATGCATTTTTAATTATAATTGATAATTATCTTATATTTAAATTAATAAACAATTTGATTAGTATTGCATTATTTGATTAAATTGTATTTCAAATTTTCAAAGATTGTACCTGACAATCAATGTACACATATTTAACATGTACAATTTAGAAAATCTCAAAATGAATACACAATTTTCTATGTAAATATATTTTATAATTTTTGATACAAATAAAAAAGCAACTATCTGCAAAAAATAATCCATGAAAAAAAAATGAAAATTGTTAAATAGTAAGAAATTTCTTATATTATTATGTGTATTACGTAAAAAAAAAAAAATACAACTTGTTAATATTTTTTTTCTTTGTTAATAATTATTATCTGTTTTCAATTAAATATATAAAATAGATGTAAAACAAGTAATAAAAATGATCACCTATACCCTAATTAAAATTTAGTGAAGCAGAAGGACAATTTTATGACCCCTCATAAAATTGTCAGATTTTGGGTTTGGGACATGTCCAACAGGGACATTTATCATCATATGACTCTGCCTGGACTGTATATACGGGCAAGATTTAATATTCGGGCTGGAACAGTAATGACGTCATAATTGAATGACAGGTGTAAAACGTCATATGTTGTCAACTTTGCTGCGAAGAAGCTCCCTTTTTCCTGACATCATCTACGATTGTGTATTTCCTTAGATACGAAGTGTGGAAAATAAATAAATAAACAAAGAGTTGCTACCAAAAAACTTCATCATTTATTTATTTAAATATTTTGGAAACGTCATTTTATTGAAAAGTGGCAGAAATCTTTTGAAATGTATTCCAGAACCTTCATTTTTTTCATGTGCGCGCATGCGCATGACCACTTGACCTGAACGGGAAGTAAATTTAGTTGTACTCCCTAGACGAAAATTTTCAGAATTATCATATATATTTATTTATTTTTTCTATATTTTGACCGCCGTGCGCAGTTCCCGGCTTATGAATAGGCCCGCAGCATCCTCTGAGCTTGGAGTATGAGTCTTTCTAACAGAGGACCCCGAGGGAACCTCGGGATATAGAAATAGGACCTAGTAATAAAAATATCTCTGGCTTGCGGGGTGCGACCCCTCCTAAACGGGGGCTGACCCCGAGGGTCCCGGAATATAGAAATAGGACCCATTCCGTGGTTGTGCGGAATTAATAAATACACAACCCATCTTTCGGGTGGGATGTAAACTCAGGTCCACGTGTTGGAAGAAATGCCACGCTTCCTGCACGTTAAAGAACCCTTGTAGCAAGCTTTTTTTGAGTGGTCCTTAGGTGATCAGCTACGAGGCTAATTCTCTGCCCTTTTCGATTTCACTCTACTTTTCCAGGAATCCGGGTCGTTTCGCGCCGAATCCCGTTCGCACCCTGGGTTGTTTCGCTCCAATTCCCTTTCGCCCTGGGTGCTTTCGCGCCGATTCCTGTTCGCCCTGGGTCGTTTCGCTCCACTTTTATAATTTTTTTTTAAACTGTTCCTTTATGTATTTGATCAGAATCTGTTTTGGAAGTAACGAAAATGGGCAAATCTCTCAGAGACTCTCTTTTATGTTTTTTTATGGTTTTCAGTTTGCATTTGAATATTTTTTTCTCGATATTTTTTCAACACTGCGGAAACACAAAGAATATCAAAACCCGGTAATGAAGTACATTCATGCAGTATGATCCATGCAGACATTTTTTAAGAGACGTAAGGTAATTAATACACTCTGTAAGACACCATTAGTGATATGTGTAGTGAGACAGAGACCAAGAACTAAGCAGAATGGAGAAAAGCACATGTGCCATTGACTTGCCATGGTAAAATGAGTTTTTGTCAAACTGGATTGCACTCCTGGACAGTAAACTCCGAGATTGTTAGCAAAATGCCATTATTTTTTTTTTCCACAGTATATTTTTTTCTGTTTTCAGCCTTGTATTCTGAATCTAGACTAAGAGATAAAGATACACAGATATGTATTACGCAAAGAGTTAGACTAAGAATTGCACTACAACACACAACCATCATTTACCCTCTCTTTTCACGCAAGTTCAAAGAATTTCCCAAAAATGTAAATGATTTTTTTTTTATAAAATTTATGGAGTACATGTCTGCAAGCTCTTGTGTCTTACTAATTTTAAAGTAAACACACTGATTAATTATTTAATTATATTCTTATAGATAAAAGAATGATTTATCATTTAATGATTACGTCTGAAACTTTATTAATTATTTGATTAGGATGTATGGTTTGAAATCATCGTCCAATATTTGTATTAACCAAATTCAGAAGTTAATCCGACATAATTATGTTAATATAGCCAATTATGCATTACATTACCTTTAATTATCGGAGCGAAACGACCCACCTTTCGACACGAGACAACCCGGCGCGAAATAACCCAAAGCGAACAGGTGCACCTACCTTAATAACTATGTATATACAATATGCTCATCAGTATGGAAACCTGCCTTGCCTTTATTTTCTTTTATTTTATATATTTTTTTTTTTTCTCCAGTCTATTTGGTTCCTTATGGCATCGACCCCTGGTGTCTGTTGCAGTAAATCTATTCATTGTACTAGCTTTTTTGCATCAGACACGGGAAGGACAAATAGCACCTATATGAAGAATTGTTTAATTGCTTAACATATTAAAGCTGCTATGTTCTAATGGCATTGACCCCTGGTGCCTGTTGCATTTAAGTTACTTAATTCTAGCTTACTTGCATTAGTCACAGGTAGTACATAGTGCTTGTAGCTGGTATGTTCCATTTGGCATCAACCCCTGGTGTCTGTTGCTCTAAAGCTACTGACCTAACATCACTAGCTTTCTTGCACCAGGCACAGGTATGGCATACAGCAATTTATTTATTTATTTATATTATATTCTCTCTGTTCCCTCACACTTCTGGTTTCCATGCTCTTTGCTGTTTTATAATTCACCAAATAGTAATATTTACTGCTCTGTTGTTGTCGACCACACTAGTATCCTCTCAAAAGAGACACACACAACTGATAATATGTACTTTAAGTTACTTGTATGTGTTTTATTTTATATATTATTATCATTGTTGTTAAATATACATGTATGTGCTCTGTTTTAATCATTGTAATATATATGCCCCCTGTGGGCCCTTGATTTGGCAAAATAAAATTCTGTATTCTGTATTCTGGTAATAGGAGCGAAACAACCCGGTACCCTTTTCCAGTGGCAGTCAGAATTTCCCGTCCCATGACCCTTTCCATACCCCAAAGTGATTATTTATTAACAAACTTGTTCTCGTCTTGATATAGCTGAAATATTGCTGAGTAGACGTTAAACAATATTCAATCAATCAATCAATCTATATTTTATTTTCTTATTTCTATACACGATACCATAAGTGCGAGCTCCGCTCGTATATAAAAGTCATATTTTATGGTCAGTTTTGTTTCAGACTATGTAAAATATATAAAGTGATCTTAGTGAAATTAAATTTATTGTCTACCTGGTATTTTTGTAAGTCAAGGATCTTGCTACAGGAAGTAAAAATTAGATTGAGATGTCAAATTAATGAAAAGGGGTCCGGTCCACTTATTTCGAAACATAAACATATAATTTCGATTTACATAGAATACAACACGAATTTTTAGTTAAGAAAATAAATATATATTTGACTGAATAATTTATTCAACTGTTGTACAATTCTGCACCAATGATTCAGCTTCTCTTCTATTGAAAATACTCCGGAACTGACGACATTTATTTAGGATCACCAATAACACTGAAATCGAAAGTAGGCCTGCTGCATCGGAAAAATTGTAAATTTGGCGGTGATAATTTGTTTATTAACATTTAGAATGTAAGAATTAGATCAGAATAATGATCAATAATGAATTATACTTTAAACAGGATTTTTGCGCCTTTTGGAATTGCCAACTGTATTTTCTGTCCCAGTGAGTGTCTCATGAGATTCACGAAACCTTCAAGAAGTTATGAATGCCCTTTATCGTTAACCGTCAAACGCCTATTTTCAGCTATCATTAATGTCAAATGGGTCAGGGATAAAGTGAAGAAAATGAACACAATTCTTGTACTACCAGAATTGTACAATTCTGGTACAAATAAGAGTACCAGAATCGTTGAAACAATTCTGCAATTACCAGAATTGTGTTTTTACAATTCTGGTTTTTCCAGAATTGTTGAACTGAATAATTCTAGTAAACCAGAATTGTTTGTATTTTTGAACAATTCTGGGACAGAGGTTTATTCTAGAATTCTTCATTTCGAAAGACAATTCTGGTATTCCAGAATTGTACAAATTACAATTCTAGTAATTCCAGAATTGCAGATTATACAATTCTGGTTTTACCAGAATTGTAATAGTTAACAATTCTGGTAATACCAGAATTGTAATTTGAACAATTCTGGTAAAACCAGAACTGTGATGTGAACAATTCTGGTACATCCAGAATTGTATAATGAACAATTCTGGAATTACCGGAATTGTAAATTGAACAATTCTTGTACATCCAGAATTGTATAATATACAATTCTGGTACATCCAGAATTGTATATTGAACAATTCTGGTACAACAAGAATTGTAAATTGAACAATGCTTTTTCAGCCAGAATTGTACATTGAGTAATTCTGGTACAAGTACCAGAGTTGTAAATTTCTTATCAATTCAGGTACAGTCTCACTGAGACTTATTATAGGTAGGATGCAAAAATTCTTCATTTATGGCAATGGCATTTTATTTAGATGTGGCTTGATTAAGCACACATGTACCTAAAAAACTCATTACATATTGATGTAGATAAGGTACTTAATTGTGCCACATCATTTCAAATCAAATGCCATCAACAGAAATAAATAAATAAGGAAATCTTCAATAGTTTATGTAACCAGACTATATTTCCCACATGACACTATGCTTGAAATTTGTTGCACATAGTGTTTATTTCACCCCAGGTGATGGTCAGGGACTGTTTTAGTGGAAATCTGGAGCCAGAAAATTGTCCAGAGACATGAAGAAGTGTACAATTCTGGAATACCAGAACTGTCCAGAATCTTCCAGAATTGCATAATTCTGGAATACCAGAGTTGTCCAGAATCTTCCAGAATTGCACAATTCTGGAATACCAGAATTGTCCAGAATTTTCCAGAATTGTCCAGAATCTTCCAGAATTGCACAATTCTGGAATACCAGAATTGTCCAGAATTGCACAATTCTGGAATACTAGAATTGTCCAGAATCTTCCAGAATTGCACAATTCTAGAAAATTCTAGAAGAGAAAGGATTCTATCCTGATACTGGATACAATTATGGTATTCCAGAATCTTCCAGAATTTTCCAGAATCTGCAATTCTAGAAAATTCTGGTAACAATTCTGGTACACTCATTTCTACCAGAATTGTACAATTCTGTTACATGTAGTACCAGAATTGTGTTCATATTCTTCACTTTATCCTGGGTCAGAATTTTACCGTTAATCATGCAAAATATATTCAACTTCAACTTCCTTGTAACGAGGCCCTGTGGCTGATCTCATATCTCACGGGCATTTGTAAATGAATACCTTGAGCTCTCTGGTGGTGACTAAATTGTGTAACGCATACCAAGAATTAATCCGTACCCAAATCATTGTTTCTGAATAAAATCTCCCTTTTATGATCAAATTCATGAAACTTTGCATGTATAGAGAAAATTTGTTAGTTAATGTTCATTAATAGTAATGGAATAGGATTAAGTGGTCTTCAGGTGTCAAAAATGTTTATCCGGTACCGAAAAATCCCTGTACCCCAAATTTTTTGTTATACGATTTTTTGAATTTATCCTGCAATGGTGGTATTTACTAGACGTATACGACCCTACAAATATTTTTTTTTCGTATTTGTAGGGTAGACTGGTAACCGGTCCGAGATTTTATACGGAGAAAAGACAGGACGACTGGTTTGACACCTTGAATACTTTGACGTCACAGTGTAAATTCTCTTATGACGTCAGGGATTATACCAAAATGGCCGAAGTTGTTTACTGTCTTTCTGGTCCCCTTCACAAAGAAAATGCATATTTAAATAGGGTTTAAATGATTGCAGGATAAAAAAAAATTTATGTACATGTACATTGTCAGGAATATAAAATTTATTTGTACTCGCTGCAAAACATTTTAACAAGCGAGAAATGCTCGGTAAACCTCGCATTTCTACCCGTTTCTAAAGCTCGTCAAATAAATTTTATATTTTCCGACAATGTACATATATTGTATATATATAGGAAGTACATGTACATGATTTATATTTTTATACCCCGCCACACAAAGTGGCAAGGTATTATGTGATGCCCTCAGTCGTGTGTCCATCCATCCGTCTGTCCCCGAAGGTTTCCGACTGATAACTTGTGAACGAAATAACACAAGGTCTTCAAATTGTTAAATATTACCACAAAACTCAGGTCAAGTTTGATTTTTGGTTCAGAGGTCCAAGGGGTTCTGGAGTTATGCCCCTTGAAACTTTGAAACGTTGTGAATTTTAGGGTTTTGTACTCATAACTTGTGAATGAAATAACATATTGTCTTCAAACTTGGTATGTAAATTGTTTACTACAAAACACAGGCCAAGTATAATTTTGGGTTCAGAGGTACACATAGTTCTGGAGTTATGNGGATGAATTTATATATAGCCAAATGGACACTCTCTAAATGATTTATTCACTTTAAGCAGAGACATTTAAATACGTGTGTTTTATATGTCTCTGCTTTAAGACAATCTAAACTTAATTAAATACATTTCTGTATGCAATATTTATATGTATTTCAGAGTGTTATACACTCATTGCTCTACTACACCCCAATATAAACTTGTGGTACCCCTTATATTTGTGAATGTATATATAGGAAGGTTCGCCGTGACGTCACAGACTTGAAAGGCAAGAAGTTTACTACGCATTTTACAGATCCAAAATCGGATGGATGAAAGAATGACAAAAGATTAAAAATTCTTTTACATTGTTATAAAGTGGTGTTCCTACGACTTTGCCAACCAAAAATGCTAATTTGCATATGTAAATTAGATTTTATGACATCACTAATGGAGGTTCGCGAACCTTCACACTTGTAATTTTTTTTCTCACTTTTCTGTTATATCAATATTGCATTATTTATATTCTAACTAATCGTAATCATTGTATCTAAATTTAGATTCAGCTCCTCTGGATCGTCTTGATTGACAATAAATTATAGGAGTTTCCGCAAATCAAATTAATGACGTCACAAAATCTAATTTACATATGCAAATTAGCATTTTTGGTTGGCAAATTCTGGCAAAGCCGAAGAATTATCACCATATAGCATTCGTATAGAATTTTCAATCTTTGATAACTTTTTTATTATATGCATGATTTTGGATCTGTAAAATGCATGTTAACATTGAGATATTCATATTTTTTTCTACCGATTTACTTTTTAATAAAAATAGAAAAATATTTTTTCATGTGTAAAAATTTCGAAAAATTATATGGTTTACAAAATACGCTAATTTTATATATATTAAATATAAAAAGATGAAAATTTTTACATCCTGTAAAAGTGTAAACATTCCATAATTTTGAGATCAAAAAGAATTATCCATTTATCTTAAATAACAAATTCTCACCAGTTATATAATTGAAAATGACATTTTTATGACCCTAATCAGTGACTACGATTTCTTGCCAACCAAAGGTAATTTTTCAAGCTTGTGACGTCACGGCGGAAACTCCTATACGTTTGTCTGTTTGTTATTCAAATAATTTTTTTTTTATAGAAATGGGTTATCTCCTCCTACCCCAGGTTTAATTCCGAAAGAATATCGTATTTTTTCCGAGTTCTGTTTTGGATACTATCTATTGTGTCCTTGAAAGGTCACCAAAACAGGTTCCCTGTTTCACTCATGCTTGTAATTACAACTATTTTTTTGTAAACCAGTACATATACTTGAAAATGGGGGGAGACGGTCATGGACCCAGATTTGTTGTACCAGACTGGAAGAAATATGGCCCCAAAGTTGACGAAATTCCAGTTTTAAGAGAATACAAAGCTAGATTAGCAGCCCACGGATTGAAAGATCCATGGATCAGGTAACATTTATGAAAAGGTCAAAGAGAGGAGATTGATTTAGTTAAACACTAACAGCAGTAAATTT
>MJUU01017122.1:45466-57440 GCA_002080025.1 Modiolus philippinarum | reverse complement strand
AGGGTCTAAATAGAAAAGCCAAAATTCAGCTAAGGACAGAGCTATGCATGAGGGAGATACTCCTTAGTTTTAATCAAAATTTTGTAAAATTTAGATACTGCAAGTTTCGATAAAATCGGTTTTTGGGCCAATACCGAAGTTCTGACTACTGGGTTGGTGAATACCCTCTAGGACTGACAGTCCACCAGCAGAGGCTTCGACCCAGTGGTAATAAATAAATGACGAAAGAAGACCGTAGAATAATTTGGAAATGACGAGAGAAGGCAATTTGCCCTCTCTCGTCATTTCCAGATTCTTCTCCGTATTTCAGCTTGGAAGCCCCCTTGTCGAAGGCCATACGGACGAAATATCCTTTCTTTCTAACTTTTGCCATATTCAGTTGTTTTTTATTTTGTATATTTTTGTTAATTTGTGGTCATTGGACAACATATATTTTTACATTTTACAAAGATACCGTATGACCTCTGACCTTGACTTTCATGGCTTTTCGTAATTTCTTTAGTTCACATCTTTTTAAGTTTTCAAGTTAAAACAGAGATTTCATAAATCTTTCTGGTTTGTTAGTAACAATTTATAAAGACACAGGGTTTGATTTACCTTGCATGTGGGTATATCATCTGAATATAATACATAAAATTTGGCATATTACCTTTGATCTTGAAAATGGACTTGATTGACAAGTGTATGACAACTTTCTGCGACCTTTTTTGTTTTTTTGTTTTTGTTTTTTGCCTTTCATGATTTATGGTACGATGTCGTCGTCGTTGTTGACGTCATTGTCTTCAGACACTTGTCACAGTATACATAGCTGTGCGCCAGAAAATCCTTGTTTACGAGTTTTCTGTGGGCTTTATGCGGATATACAGAAAAATACCACAAGGTGCTTTCAAAGCGCCATGTTTTATGGCTTGAGTAGTTATTCATAGACTACCAAAACATTTACAATTTTGCAAATATGTTAGCAAATCATTACTTAACACATCCTAAAAGTTTTCATGAAACCTGTCACTCGAAACCGTGTATTTTTGTTACGCAAAGAAATGTACTTGTGTGACAAACAACGGCAGTAGAATACCGAAGGAACAAAGGGGTGATATTCACAAAAATCGAAGTCCAAAGACAGGGCAAAAACGAGAACACAGAAAACAATGACGTTAGACACAAAAACAATGACGCCAGACAGACACAAAGCACAGAACCAGAAACCACAACATTCAGAACAAAGGCACTCACAGTGTGAACAAAGGAAAATAACTCGCGAATACGTCCTTATTTCTAGTGAAACCGATATATTTTGTCACTGATTCTTTATCGCGTATTTCTACGTCACTGTGTACATTTTCGTCGTTTAATTCATAATGTTTGCTTAAATATATAGCGATCTGCATTTCACTAGACTGTGGGATGAATACTGAGTGACTGTAGGCTTGCTTTACGAGTTTTGAAAGGTTCACTGTGGGAATTATTTACGAGCAATTGAGATATTTTTTATACAAATAAAAAATCACTGGTAAATTCTTTAAAAATTTTACTTTTATTATCAAAAACGTCATGTTAGTGAAATATTTTATCCATGTAAAAGACTACTACATATATACAAAACATTTTCATGTGAGAATTTCTCATATGAAAGCACTATCAAACTTCAACATTTGCCTTTCTTGATTGGTAAAAATCAAATTATTTTTCTGGCCTTCTGTATGCAACCTGTCAAATCCGACACATCGTTGGACCATAAAAATGTGTCGGATTATACAGTATGTCGGAATACACAGGTTTAAAAAACATTTAAAAACTATTTTGGGGCAATAAATTACGTCGAATTTGACAGGATGTTGGAATACTCGTGTGCCGGATTAGACAGTTTCTGTGTTTATATATATATTGCCCATCCCGATTTTACTTGCAAAGTTTTCTTACAATCAACTTGATGAGTGCCCTGTGATCGTTTATATGTTGTATTGTCTATTTTGTACCCTTACCAATCATCGGATGACAGTGTCTGTAAAAGTACTTGGACATGCAAGTGAATTCCGTTCAAACCAGTGCCAGGGGCTGTCTTGAACTTACAGGAGTGTTTGCTCTTTGTTAAAGGTCTCGTGGTGACTTCAAGAACAACAATGAAAGCGTTCTTCCATTTGCTGAATCTTTCCACGTATTCATAGGGATTTTGTCCAATGTATATTTACTCCATATCCCTTTATTTGTTCATGTGATATTATAATCACTTAATTGTTCCCTGTACGAAAAAATCTGTGCGGCATGTCAGCATCACATCAAAGATGGCTGGCAGTGACGAACTAAGTTTAACGTTAAACCAAATTGAAAGCATTCAAAGATCTTTTCTTCTGTAGACGCAAAAAAATTTTGTTAATTGATTAATTAGTTAGAGTTTAACGTTAAGTGAGCAACATTTCAGCTATACTATGACGAGAACAAGTTAATCAAATAAAAACAAAAGATAAAGAAGAAAGAAATAAAGGTTGAAGGGACAACTAGGGCAACAAGTTTTGATTGCCACTGGTAAAGAGGAGAAATGGGTAGGACAGGAAATTTAGCCCTCAATACAAACACAGTCTGCTCTCTTCAGAAAAATATAGGAGAGTTCTTTATACTGCATGGAGCTTGGCTTTTCTTTATACAGTTTGGCTACAATGGTTTGCGGTCAGGTTCACCGTATTATGACCTGACTACCCAACATAGACAGGGCATTCCCCAATACACAATCTGAGACGCGCCCGCCAGCATCAGCATTATCCAAGATGACCTCAAGCAAGAACTTTGTTTTTAACTCTATTTGAAAACCTATTCAAACATCTCCTCTGAAGCTGCAAATCCATTTGGAACCAAACTTAGGTACAATTGTCCTTAGATGGTTATCTTCAAAAAATTTGGCAAAAGGTCTGCATCCCTGCCAAAACAGCAACCAGAAGAGAACTTAGTTTAGCTTTCGATCATCAATGTCTATTAACAAACTTGAAAATGACACCCTTAAACATTGGATCATTTAATTGTCTATTTTATTTCGTGTATGGCACTCGGTAATTGTCTTAGTACTGGTTTAGGCTTTCTATTTCGGTATTTGTGGTATTGAGTACTTCTTTTCGGACTGTTTTTTTTTTTTATTTTGCTTTCCATATTATTTGATTCTTATGCTGCTGATGAAAGGTTACTCCTTGAAACATGTGTACAGCATATCAAAATTTTACTGTCCATGATGCAACTTTGGTATTTTTATATTTTTAAAACGCCATGTATACATGAATAAAATGAATTGTTATATCGGTTTTGAAATGGTCGTATATACAGGAACTAAATGAACTGCAACACTGGTACTTTTTTATACCCCACGCTTTAGAGGGTGATATATAGTGGTCATGATGTTCGCTCGTTCGTCCGTCCGTTCGTCCGTCCGTCCGTTTGTTATTCTGTCCACCATAGGGTACATACTTTGTGGCGACAACGTCGACGCAAGACGACGGATATTGATCCTATATGTCACCACTGCGTGAAAGCAGGCGAAACAATTGGGTCAATGATAATGGTCTTAAAATAACCACTGTAACGATAACGTCAGTATGAAAGCGGATAAAAATTCGCACCAAACAGCGATTTGATATACATTTTTTTTTAAATGATCGATATAGCAATTTTATTGACATCATAATATCAAAACACTTGTAAATAATTCCCCCAGTCCATCGGAAAGAAGACCCATAGAGTCAACTGGTCTACTCCGAAATCATCCCACAGTCTAGTGAAATGCATATCTCAATATATTAGCAAAAATAATGTGAATTAAAAGACAAAAATTTACACAGTGACCAAGAAATGAGCGATAAAGAATCAGTGACAAAATGTATCGTTTTCATTCAGAAAGAAGGACGTATTCGTGAGTTGTTTTTCTTTGTCACACAAGTAAATTACTTTGGGTTAGAAAAATACACGGTTTCGAGTGACAGGTTTCATCAAAACTTTTAGGATGTGTAAAGTAATCATTTGCTAATGCATTTGCAAAATTATAAATGTTATGGTAGTCTATGAACAACTAATCAAGCCATTAAACATGCCAATTTGAAAGCACCCTGTAAAATTTTTCTGTATATCCGCATAAAGCCCACAGAAAACTCGTAAACAAGGATTTTCTGGTGCACAGCTATGTATACTGTGTACAAGGCACTTATCATTCAGTCATTGGAAAATAATATGAAAGATAATTATTAAACACAAAAAACATAAAATGGTAATTTCTCTCAGTCTATATAATATAATGAGTTTGATCAGTTTTAGACTTGTTCAGGTCAAAATTGCTCAACTAAACCTATAACTTCTGACTTGAAGAGGTCTAAAATTAGTGATGGGAATCGGATAAAAAAATCCTAATCGATTAATCGGAATAATCGGATGTACCTTCCATTCAATTATTGATTAAAATCGGATATCTTTATAATGGTTATAGAGTTTGGTTTTAACCATGTTTGCTCTGCTGTTATATTGCATAAATTCAAACATCAATTTTCACTGTCTATTTTGAAATGCATATGTATTGATCAAATATATGACCTGTTGTTTGAGAACAATTCTAAACCATAGGCTACATGTATAATAAGAGAACTCCACTTCTGACAAGGATTTTATTACCATTCTTCATCCATTCTAGTATTATCCATCAGACATGTCAGAAAAATGTTCAATTTTCTGCAAAATTTAACTGGCATCTGATTATCGATTATTGAAAATTATAATCGATTAATCGATTTCATGTGGAAAATTGATCAATTATCTGTTATAATCGATCATCGGAACATCACTATCAAACATAATTCAACTTACAGTCTGTCCCCTGACTGGTAATATCCAATGGAAATATGTTTTTTAGCTCACCTGGCTAATGCCAGGGTGAGCTTTTGCCATCACTTTGCGTCCGTCGTCCGGCCATCCGGCGTAAACTTTTCATTCAAAGATCTTCTCCTCTGAAACTACTGGGCAAATTGGAACCAAACTTGGCCACAATAGTCCTTGGGTGGTCCTGTACAAAAAAGGTGTTTTTCAGGTCTGTGCGATATCCAAGATGGCTGCCAGCGGGAAACATAGTTTTAACATTGGACCCTATGGGAAAACACAATCAAAGATCTTCTTCTCTGAAACTGCTGAGCCAATTGACACCAAACTTGGCCACAATAGTCTGTTGGTGGTCCCTTACAAAAAATGTGTTTTTCAAGTCTGTGTTATATCCAAGATGGCCACCAACAGGATACATAGTTTTAACATTGGATCCTATGGGAAAACACATTCAAAGATCTTCTTCTCTGAAAGTACTGAGCCAATTAGCACCAAACTTGGCCACAATAGTCCTTTGGTGGTCCCTTACAAAAAAGCTGTTTTTCAGGTCTGCACGATACCCAAGATGGCCGCCATCGGGAAACATAGTTTTAACATTGGACGCTATGGGTTAACACATTCAAAGATCTCCTCTGAAACTACTGAGCCAATTGGCACCAAACGTGGCCACAATAGTCCTTTGGTGGTCCCTTACGTACAAAAAAGGTGTTTTTCAGGTCCACACGATATCCAAGATGGCTGCCAGCGGGAAACATAGTTTTAACATTGGACCCTATGGGAAAACACATTCAAAGATCTTCTCTGAAACTATTAAGCCAGTTGGCGCCAAACTTGGTCACAATAGTCCTTGGGTGCTCCTTTACAAAAATAGAGTTTTTTGGGTTCGCGCTATATCCAAGATGGCCGCCAGCGGAAATATAGTTTTAAAATTGGACCCTTTGGAAAATACATTCAAAGATCTGCTTCTCAGAAACTACTAGTTCAATTATAACCAAACTAAGCCACAATTGTTCTTAGGTGGTCCCATCCAAAATGTATCTGGTAGGTCTGTAACTCATCCAAGATGGCCACCATCTGGAACATAGTTTTTCATTGGCCCTATTGATTTTAAGGGAAACCTCTGCCCAAATTTTTGAATTTTTATTTGAAATGTGGTCTGAATGTTTTCATTTCAGCAATATGTATTACTTTGATTATAAGGGGAACCCCTGTCCAAATTTTTTTTGAATGGTGTTCTGTTATGGGTTGTAATGGATGGTGGATCTTTCAGTTGCCATGGAAACCAAATAAGAATACTGTAATTTTAGAAAAAAAGTATTCTGCTAAATTTTATGTTTTGTTTTTCCTATTGGAAATGCCTTTTATCTATGTTGGCCATGGTCCAGGTGAGCGATACAGGCTCTCAAATACAGGCTCTTGAGAGCCTCTTGTTTACTTTTGCTGAAATGTACAACAAAATGTAAATATGAAACAGGAGTACATATGTATTGATAAATATATATATATATTCTTGAAAAATATTGATAAAGATAACAAGTCAACAATGTGTTCCAAAGGACATCAGTATTAATAGATGTAATCACATACTAATGTACCTGCAGATGTTTGCAATTTTTAATCAGTTTTACCCTTTTTAGCTCACCTGGCCTAAAGGCCATGTGAGCTTTTGCCATCATTTGGCGTCCGTCGTCCGTCTGTCCGTATACTTTTCACATTTTGGCTATCTCCTCTGAAACCACTGAACCAATTTCAACGAAACTTTACAGGAATGATTTATGGAAGGTCCTTTACTTAGTTTGCCGAAATATTTTCGAGCCGTGAAAAAACATGGCCGCCAGCGCAGTACTTATTTTATATGGGACTCTATGGGAAAAGCAAATATTTGCTATCTCCTCTGAAGTTACTGAAGCAAATGGAACGGGGTCAACCAAACTTTACAGAAATGATGTATGGAAGGTCTTTTACTTAGTTTGCCGAAATTTTTCGATCCGTGAAAAAACATGGCCGCCAGCGCAGAACATAGATTAACATGGGACCCTATGGGAAAAGCAAATATTTGCTATCTCCTCTGAAGTTACTGAAGCAAATGGAACCAAACTTTACAGGAATGATGTATGGAAGGTCCTTTACTTAGTTTGCTGAAATGTTTTCGATCCGTGAAAAAACATGGTTGCAGTGCAGAACATAGTTTAACATGGGACCCTATGGGAAAAGCATATATTTGCTATCTCCTCTGAAGCTACTGAAGCAAATTGAACCAAACTCTACAGGATTGATGTATGGAAGGTCTTTTATGGAGATTGCCGAAATTTTTCCGATTCCGTTAAAAACATGGCTGCCAGCGCAGAACATAGTCTAACATGGGACCCTAAGGGAAAAGCATCTATTTGCTATCACCTGACGCTACTGAAGCAAATTCAACCAATATTTACAGTAAGGATGTATGGAAGGTCCTTGGATCTGACAAAAAAGATGGCCTCCAGTGCAGAACATAGTTTAACATTAGAGCCAGGAATGAGATAACCATCCTTATAATTATCATCTCTGAAATGTATAGAAGGTCCTTTGCAAAAATTATTCATTTCAATAGGATCAGACAAAAAACATGGGTGCTAATGAAGAACATAGCTAAACATTTGACCCCATTAGTAAGGAAACATCTTTTTTAGTCATGTATGGCGTAGAAGCATTTTGCCAGGTGAGCGATACAGGCTCAGTCTCTGAGCCTCTAGTTGACACTCTCATGCTCTTGAAACGATCAGAAAATTCTGTGTCATTATACATTGCTAGCCTTGGCAAAAGGGAGACAATCCGATTTAGTCTAAAAATAAATGTACACACAATAGTAGATACTTTCTTCTGGGTCAAATGGTCAATACCAGATGCACCTTATTTAATGTACATATACAGTACAGGCAGGGGGATTTGGTTACAAAACACTCCTAAATCTGACTAGAGTGAAAACATCAAGAAATAACTAGGGTGTCTCTTGATGGAAAGGGGGTGCGAAAGCAGTTTCAGGAAAAGAACCAGGGATGGGTGACATTCCATACCTAGCCCCATGGCAGACCTTAACCTACCTAGGAACAAAAGTAGGAGGCCAGTGTGCAGAGATATGTTGAATCCTTTCAAAGATCTCAACAGACTAGCTATATAGGCCTATCAATGTCATACTGTCCTCCAGGTCAATATGACCAAAATTTGTGTTTTTTCCATGGGGTACTCATGTTTCGACTTGTGGTCAATTTTGGACAGTCTGCCTAACTGTGTGACACAACATAGATGAATTTTTTAAAAATTGAAAATGAAATCATCATGAAACCATCGTCTGAGCGATAGCTATCATACACAAGTAAAGAGGAAACACTGCATTTGTACATGTCTGTGACTTTATTGCAAATGTACACATTTTCAGATATTTCTTTCATGACTGTATACATTATAGCAGACCTTGACATCTATTGAAAATGAGATTGTTCTTCATCTTGAAGTCACCACGAGGCCTTCAACAAAGAGCAAACACTCCAACCTCATAGTAAGTACAAGACGGCCCCTAGTACTGGTTTGAGCGGAATTCACTTGCTAAATATTAATGTTGAATTAAGGCACATCCATGTATCCATTTTGTCATGAATGCAGGGTCGTCAACAAGCATAACATATTTGGCAAAGTACTCTTACAAACACTGCCGTCGGTTGCCTGACAACGGGACTAATAGAGAATACAAAATATAAACGATTATGTTTTTTTTATTTGGAAAAACTCCTTAGAGCTTATGTTTATTGTAAATTTTACACTGAATTCAAAATAAATACATATACATTATATATATAGTGTGATGGTACAACATTTTGTATCAGGTAGAGTCAGTTGAATGAACTCACTACGTATCGCATCAGCGACGAGTAGTGATGCAAATCATTCAACCAATGAGACCTGATACAAGAATGTTGTACCATCACATCTCTAATTATAATTTGTTTACCTAACATTCTACAAAAATTAAATACTAAAAAAGTTGTATTTATTTGACATTACATTATTTTTAGTTTTAACCAAGGAACTACTTGATACTTGACGTAGCGTTTTGCTTTTGTTGACGTGGATACAAGCACGACGTCACGGCATTCTTTTATCACCACAGTATAGTGGTACAACTGTCTGTATCATACAAATTGCGCTTTGTAGTATTTCTGCCGTATTTTATATGAAACTCTTACAATGTTAAATAAATGTATTTCCTATCTTATGTTATCTTATTGCAATATTTGATATGCATTACCTACATGTATGACATCTATGAACAAAACACATAGTTACTTTAGCATGTTTTCTTCACAGAGAACAATTATTTTTTATGCCCCTGCGACGAAAAGTCGGGGGGCATATTGTTTTACCCTTGTCCGTCCGTCCGTCCGTCTGTCTGTTCGTCCGTACGAATGAAAAACACAACCATTCATGTTTTTTAGAAAGTTTGCAAACAAATTCCAACTACTTCAAAATCTAACTTACAATAAGTAGATGTGCACACACATATCTTTTGGAATATTCAAAATGGCCGTGGTTGCCATGGAAACTGAAAAAAGGTGGGAAAATTCAAAGTGCTTCAAATTTGATGAAACTTTACAAGGAGGATGTCTAGCACCCATAGAAATGAATTTAGGTCGCAGAATTTTCAAAATGGCTGCCATTGCTATGGAAACTGGAAAAATGTGGGAAAATTCAAACTGCCTCAAAATGGATGAAACTTTACAGGAAGATTGCCTAGCACCCATAGAATTGATTTTCGGGCTCAGAACTTCCCTTTTATATATTTTGGAAAAAGGGTAGGCATATCATTGTGTCCATACTTGTACTGTGTCAACACCTGTATTGTGTCAACACATACTTAAATTTGCACTTGCCATATTGATTCAGGGGTCAATGAGCGTGGGCATTATTGGTTGCCATTCGGCGACAGCTCTAGTTTATATCAGGGGTTGTTCAGTGATACTGACATTATCTGCCTCTCTTGATCAAAGGTAATTAATACAAATTACTGATAAAAGGCTAATATCAATTCCAGGTTTAAATTAAATGTCTACAATGTTGTTGTTTTTATTTTCAGGAATGAAGTTTGGAGGTTCATGCCTGAGAATTCACACATCCCAAAATATCCGTTCTATAAAACTCTAGCTAGAACAATATTTAGAGATTTTATACCAGCAGCTTTAGTAGCTGCAGCGACAGTTTGGGCTGTAAAGAAATACAGGGGAGAGGACCATCACGACAGTGAACATTGATTGTAGTGTACAAAGGGAGACTACTGTTAACAATTTACAATGAATTGTATCTAATTATATTGGTTTAACTTTGAATGAATTTTTTCTTCATCACAGTGTTTAAAAAGTTTGTAACAAAAGAAATCTCTAGGTTCACTATTATCAGGCATTATACTTTTATTGTGTTTGGGTGGTATATAGGCTCTGTAAGTCTCGTCATGTGAAACCAAGAAATCACAATAACAATTGCAATTTGAAAACGTTTCCCACCAAAACATGACGTTGGAGCATTATTATGTTCAAAGTTTTGTTTAAAACGTCATATATATTTGTAATAAATGCAACATCCGGGTACAATTTTTGTTCCTTGAAGTTCAAAATTTGAATGAGACTTACAGACCCTATTGGAATACCCTTTTCCTTACGTAAGTCCATCTGTCCCTCCATCCGTTTGTCCAAAGTTCCTTGCATTTTTCTTAGCTACTGCTCAGCCGATTTATTTCAAATTTGATATTTGACTTTATATATAGGGGGAATGCGTGGTGTGTGATTTTAGTCACCCTACATTACCAAATTCCTGTTTGGCATGACTTGGTCATTTTTAGCTAACCTGGCTATAGCCAGGTTGAACTTTTGTCATCACTTCGTCCGTCGTCCTTCCGTCCATCCCCCATAAACTTTTCATTTAAAGATCTTCTCGTCTGAAAATACTGGGCCAATTGAAACCAAACTTGGCCACAATAGTTATAAGATGGTCCCCTACAAAAAAGTTGTTTTTCAGATCTGTGCTATAGCCACGATGGCCGCCAGGGGTATCATAGTTTTAACATTGAACCCTATGGGAAAATACATTCAAAGATCTTCTCCTCTGAAACTGCTGAACCAATATGAAACCAAACTTGGCCACAATAGTCCTTAGATAGTCCTCTGCAAAAAGGTTGTTTTTCAGATCTGCGCTATATCCAAGAAGGCTGCCAGCAGGGATCATAGTTTTAACATTGGATCCTATGGGAAAACACATTCAAAGACCTTCTCTGAAACTGCGGAAACAATTGAACCACACTTAGCCACAATAGTCCTTAGATGATCCCCTGCAAAAAGTTGTTTTTCAGATCCGCGCTATATCCAAGATGGCTGCCAGTAGGGATCATAGTTTTAACATAAACACATTCAAAGATCTTCTTCTCTGAAACTGCTGAGCCATTTGTAACCAAACTTGGCCGCAATAGTCCTTAGATAGTCCCCTGCAAAAAAGTCGTTTTTCAGATCGCACTATATCCAAGATGGCTGCCAGCGGGGATTTTAGTTTTAACATTGGACCCTTTGGGAAAACACATTCAGAGATCTTCTCCTGTGAAACTACTGGGCCGATTGAAACCAAACTTTGTCACAATAGTCCTTAGATGGTCCCCTGAAAAAAAGTTGTTTTTCAGGTCTGCCCTATATCCAAGATGGCTGCCAGCAGGGATCCTAGTTTAAATATTGGACCCTATGGGAAAACACATTCTAAGATCTTCTTCTCTGAAACTGCTGAACCAATTGGAACCGAACTCGGCCATAAGTCTTTAGGTGGCAATGTGGAAAAAAGTAGTTTTTTCAGGTCCGCGCTTTATCCAAGATGATTGCCAGCAGGGAATATAGTTTTAATATTGGACCTATTAGAAAACACATTCAAAGATCTTCTCCTCTGAAACTACTGAGCCAATTGGATGCAAACTTGGCCACATAAGTCTTTAGTTAGTGCCCTGCAAAAATGATGTTTTTCAGGTGTGTGCAATATTAAAGATGGCTGCCAACAGGGAACATAGATTTAACATTGGACACTTTGGGAAAATCACATTTTCATCTTCTCTTTTGAAATGGCTGAAGCA
>MJUU01017122.1:9010-44524 GCA_002080025.1 Modiolus philippinarum | reverse complement strand
TGCAAAAATGATGCTTTTCAGGTCTGTGCAATATTAAAGATGGCTGCCAACAGGGAACATAGATTTACATTGGACACTTTGGGAAAATCACATTTTCATCTTCTCTTTTGAAATGGCTGAAGCAAATTCAACCAAACTTTACAGGAATGATGATCTAAGGGTCCTTAACAAAGATTGCTCATTTTGTTCCGATCTGATAAAAAAATAACTACCAGCAGGGAACATTGTTTAATATTGGATCCTATCGGAAAATCACATCTTCATTTTCTCCTCTAAAACCGCTAAAGCAAATTCAACAAAACTTTACAGGAATGATGTACTTAAGGTCGGTCCTTTACAAAGATTGCTCGTTTCTTTCCAATCTGATAAAAACATGACCACCAGCACAGAACATAGTTTAAAATTGGACCCTTTGGGAAAATCACATGGATCTTTTCCTCTGAAACCGCTGTAGCAAATTTAATCAAACTTTATAGGAATGATATACTAAAGGTCCTATACAAAGATTGTTCATTTTGTTCCATTTTGTGAAAAAAAACAAGGTTGCCAGGGCCAAACCTAGGTTTTACATTGGACTTTACCGGAAAAATCACACTTTCATCATCTTCTCTGAAACTGTTGAAGAAAATTGAACTAAACTGTATTGGAATGATGTATAGAAGGTCCTTTGTAATGTTTACTGATGTCAATAGGACAAAAACATGGAGCTAATGAAGAACATGGCTAAACATTAAACCCCATTGGTAAGAAACATCATTTTTGGTCATGCATGGCAGAGAAGTATTTTGTCAGGTGAGCAATACAGGCTCACTCTCTAAGCCTCTAGTTAGCTCACCTGACCCGAAGGGTCAGTGTGAGCTTTTGGCATCACTTGGCATCCGTTGTCTGTCATCCGATAAACTTTTACATTTTCGTCTTCTCCTCTGAAACCACTGAAGCTGTTTAACCAAACTTTACAGGAATGATATATGGAAAGTCCATTACAAAGAATGCCCATTTTGTTCCGATCCGATAAAAAACATGGCCTTCAGCACAGAACTTAGGTTTAACATTGGACCATATGGGAAAAAATCACATTTTCATCTTCTCCTCTGAAACCAATGAAGAAAATTCAACGACACTTTACAGGAATAGTGTACTGAAGATCCATAACAAAGATTACTCATTTCATTCCAATCCAATAAAAACATGGCTGCCAGCATGGAACATATTTGAACATTGGAACCTATGGGAAAATCACATTTTTAGCTTACCTGACCTAAAGGGTAAGTGTGAGCTATTGCCATCACTTGGCGTCCATCGTCCCTCGGTCCGTCTCTTAACTTTTCACATTTTCATCAACTCCTCTGAAACCACTGAAGCAAATTCAACCAAAACTCACTGGAATGATGTATGGAAGGTCCTTATCAAAGATTGCTCATTTCATTCAGATCTGACAAAAACATGGCCGCCAGTGCGGAACAAGGTTTTCTCATTTTGTTCTGATTCAACAAAAATCATGGCCACTAGCGCAGAACCTATATTTAACACTGGATCCTATGGGAAAAACGCTATTTTCATCAACTCCTCTGAAACCACTGAAGCAAATTCAACCAAACTTTACAGGAATGAAATATGGAAGGTCCTTTACAGAGATGCTCATTTCCTTCCGATTCGACAAAAAACATGGCCGCCAGCCCCTAACTTATATTTAGCATTGGACCCTATGGGAAAACAATATTTTCATCAACTCTTTTCAATCCACTGCAGCACATTCAACCAAACTTTACAGGAATGACATATGGAAGGTCCGTTACAAAGATTGCTCATGTCATTCTGGTGAGACAAAAAACATGGCTGCCAGCGCGAAACTTATATTTAACATTGGACCCTATGGGAAAAACGTCATTTTCATCAACTCCCCTGAATCCACTGCAGCAAATTAAACCGAACTTTACAGGAATGACATATGGAAGGTCCTTTACAAAGATTGCTCATGTCATTCTGATCAGACAAAAACATGGCCACAATTGCGTAACTTATATTTAACATTGGACACTAAGGAGAAAAGGTCATTTTCATCAACTCTTAAACCACTGAAGCAAATTCGACTAATCTAAATAAGAATGATGTATGGAAGTTCCTGAACAAAGATTGCCCATTTCGCTTCGATCGGACAAAAAACATGGCTGTCAGCGCGAAACTTATATTTAACGTTGGACCCTATGGGAAAAAAACGTCATTTTCTTCAACTCCTCTGAAACCACTTAAGCAAATTCAACCAAACTTTACAGGAATAATATATGACAGGTTTTTTTTACAAGGATTTCTCATTTTGTTCCGATTCAACAAAAATCATGGCCGCTAGCACAGAACCTATATTTAACATTGGACCCTAAGGGAAAAACGTCATTTTCATCTGAAACTACAAGCAAATTCAACCAAACTTTACAGGAATGAAATATGGAAGGTCCTTTACAAAGATTGCTCATTTCATTCCGATTCGACAAAAAACATGGGCGCATGCGCCTAACTAATATTTAGCATTGGACCCTATGGGAAAACATTATTTTCATCAACTCTTTTAAATCCACTGCAGCAAATTCAACCACACTTTACAGGAATGACATATGGAAGGTCCTTTACAAAGATTGCTCATGTCATTCTGATCAGACAAAAACATGGCCACAAGTGCGTAACTTATATTTAACATTGGACACTAAGGGGAAAACGTCATTTTCATCAACTCCTCTTAAACCACTGAAGCAAATTCGACTTAACTGAATAAGAATCATTATGATGTATGGAAGTTCCTTAACAAAGATTGCTCATTTCGTTTCGATCGGACAAAAAACATGGCTGTCAGCGCGAAACTTATATTTAACATTGGACCATATGGGAAAAACGTCATTTTCATCAACTCCTCTGAATCCATTGCAGCAAATTCAACCAAACTTTACAGGAATGACATATGGAAGGTCCTTTACAAAGATTGCTCATGTCATTCTGATCAGACAAAAAACATGGCCACAATTGCGTAACTTAATTTAACATTGGACCCTAAGGGAAAAATGACATTTTTATCAACTCCTCTGAAACCACAGAAGCAAATTCAACCAAACTTTGCAGGGATGATGTGTGGAAGGTCCAGTACAAAGATTGCTCATTTTGGTCCAATCAGACAAATAGCATGGCCGCCAGCGTGGAATTTCTATTTAACATTGGACCCTATTGGGAAAACCTCCTCTGAAACCAATTAAGCAAATTCAACCAATCTTTACAGGAATAATGTATGGCAGGTTTTTTACAAGGATTTCTCATTTTGTTCCGATTCAACAAAAATCATGGCCACTAGCGCAGAACCTATATCTAACATTGGACCCTATGGGAAAAACGTCATTTTCATCAACTCTGAATCCACTGAAGCAAATTCAACCAAACTTTAAAGGAATAAAATATGGAAGGTCCTTTACAAAGATTGCTCATGTCATTCTGATCAGACAAAAAACATGGCCGCCAGTGCTAAATAAGAATGATGTATGGAAGGTCTTTAACAAAAATTGCCCATTTCGCCCCAATCGGACAAAAAACATAGCCGCCAGCGTGGATTGGACCCTATGGGAAAATATCATTTTCATCAACTCCTCTGAAACTACCGAAGCAAATTCAACCAAACTTTACAGGAATGACGTATGGAAGGTCACATGTTTGACGAAATGTGGACTTAATTATGAAATATAGTGAAAACATGAATTTTTGATCCAGGGTTCAACGATTGGGGGTATACCTGGTTGCCATTCGGCGACAGCTGTTGTTCTTCTTAGCAACAATCCCAAACGAAAAAAAGGTGGAATCAAGTGATGTTAACAACTCATAAATAGATCATGATTTGAAGATGGTTTATTAGTGAGAAAATTTCACATGCAAATGAGCTAATAACATAGTTATGCAAATGAAGTAACAAATCATAAATAACATAGGAAACGGCATACTAAGAAATCATTAATAACTCAGTAACAACATAGTTAATAACTCAGTAACAACATAGAAAACTGAATAACAACTCATAAATAGATCATGATTTGAAGATGGTTTATTACTGAGAAAATTTCACATGCAAATGAGCTAATAACATAGTTATGCAAATGAAGTAACCAATCATAAATAACATAGGAAACGGCATACTAAGAAATCATTAATAACTCAGTAACAACATAGTAATAACTCAGTAACAACATAGAAAAACTGAATGAATATCAATTATGTGTGTGTACACAACTTTGAACCAGATAAAGAAAATGCATTTGCAAATAATGTCCAAAACTTATAGGCTTGATAAACAGTTCCGAATTATCAACAACAATTTTGTTTTCTGATATAAAAACCCTTAACACATGCAAGATACGCCCAATTGTTGAAATTTAACTTTGCAGAAAATCATCATAATGTCAATCATCTTCATATCATCGAAACATTTTTAGTACTGGTTTGTTACTTGTCATGTTTACATGCATGATGTATACGATTGTTAATTGCCAAAAAAATAAATGCTCCTCTGTAGACCTATACAAGTTCATTTTTTTTAATTATTCGATTTAAATGTATTTAAATTAAGCTTGCCCTATATTTAAAAATAAGTAAGGAATATTGCTTATCTATATGAAATAGTTACTTACCTGAAGCTGCATGTATCTACCCACAACGCAAGACAATATGTTTACCTCCATTTCTTTCTGTCAACATTTAAATTTTGTGTAAAAGCAGAGGGACCTATATCATTAATTTGATTGGTTGGAAATTTCAAAACAAGTAATAAAGTTGCTTACAACAAATCATTAATAACATAGTTTTCCAGCATTGAAGAAGTTAACAAATCAGTAACAACATACTTTAGATTAGATTCAAAGTTAATATCTCACTAATAACATAGTATTCTACAATTAAAAAGTTAACAAACCATTAATAACATAGTTTCAGCTAAAAGGAAAAGTTAACAAATCATAAATAACATAGTTTTGAAGAAAGTTAAAGTTAAAGAATCAGTTATAACATAGTTTCCTGCTAGATAAAAGACAACAAATCACTAATAACATAGTTTTACCGGGAAAAAAAGATAACAAATCACAAATAAACCATTTGCATTCTAACAAATGTGAAATAGATCAGTTGAGGTGAATTTGCATAACTATGCCCTTTATGATTTGTTAAACAAGTGAGTAACAAATCATGTTAATATCATAGTATTTCTCTGTTATTCATGACTTATTAATGATTTATTTATGATTTGTTAGAATAAAATTTTGTTTGGGATGCTTTTCTAATAAATTTGAATCAAACAAACATTTTATTTATAAAATTGCAAAGTCCAGTTTTGGTTTACCATCCTGGAACTTTCAGAGACCATTTATTTTTGGGAATTCTACCTAGCAACCACCCAGTGCAGGATCGACACATAGGGATCAATATCCGTTATCTTGCGTCCGTCTATCTGTCCGACTGTATGGCTAAAAAATTTTCATCATTATCCGCATCTCCTCTAAATCGCTTGGCACTTTTCAACCATGCAGGAATGCTTCAGTATATGTTGAAGATGTGCACCATGCATTTCACTTTTCTTTCATTTTGTTTTTTCCAGATTTAACGCGTTTTTGGACTTTGTAATTTTAGCTTATTGGAATGTTTAGGGTACGTCTCCATTATCCACAACTCCTCCTAAACGGATTGGCACTTTTCAACCAAACTTGCAGGAATGCTTCAATATCTGTTGTAGAAGTGCACCGTGCATTTTGTTTTTCTTTAATTTTGTTTGTTTCCAGATTTTAGGCTGTTTTTGGACTTTGTTATTTTAGCTTATTGGGGTCTTGAGGGTACGTCACCATTATCCACAACTCCTCCTCAGCGGCTTTGTATTTTTCAACCAAACTTGCATGAATGCTTCAGTATATGTTGAAGATGTGCACCATTGTTTTTTTCTTTCTTTTCATGATTCCAGAATTCCATATTATCATTGAACTTGCACTTAAGTTATCCGGTATGTCTCAATTATCCACAACTCTAACGGCTCTGTATTTTCTACCAAACTTTGAGGAATGCATACTTCAGTATGTAATGTAGATGCGCAGCATGGGCATTGTATTTCAAACACTGGAATTCTTTAATATATAATGCAGGCGACACATGTGTTCCGTGGAACACCCATGAATTGTTTTTAATGATTTCTCTTTTGAGTTGTAATGGATGGTGGAGCTTTCGATTGCCATGGAAACCAAAAAAGAAAACTTAAATTTTAGAAGAAAAAAAGTATGTTGGTAAATTTTGAGTTTTGTTTTCAGAAATATGTAAACACTAGTTAATAAGGAAAAAGCCTGTCCAAAGAGTTTTTGAAATTGGCTTGTAATGCTCTGATTTCTGCATTGATTGAACCTAAATTACAAGGGAAACCAATGCTCAAATTATTTTTGAAAGATGGTCTGAAATGGATTACACATTCAATCACATTTAAAGATTTATTCTGAAATTAGAACTCCATGGTACTTTGATTATTCCTTTTAATAAAGGTATCCGTGAGGCTGTCAGCATTTGGATAGTTTATATTGGATTCCATTAAAAGAAATTAGGTCTGTGAGACCTTAAATCCAATTCGAACTAAACATGATCTAAAAAGTCCTATGGTACCCCCTTCAAATTTGCGTTTGGCATGTCTGCATGTCTTCATCCAATCCAAGATGGCCTCCAGCAGGGAACATAGTTTAACATTAGACCCTGTTGGAAATGTCTTTTTTATCTATGCCAGCCATGGTCCAGGTGAGCGATACAGGCGTTTGAGAGCCTCTTGTTTTGATGGCTTCATTCCTTAATATGAAAGTTGTGAAAATGAAATGCTGTAAACATTGCTCAGTTTACGGTATTAGCTTTAATTGTTGTAGATTAGATTTTTCCTCAGATGACGTTTCTATACAAAATTTTTGCCAGAGACTAAATATGTGTGTAAAAATGTATTGAAGTTTTCATTGAGCGCACACCGTCGATTTACTTGTTTTGTTAAAACAGTTTTAAGAGTTAAGTTTACATACGTACCGATTGGTTTAATCTAAAACCCGACAAGTGTTATTAAGGACGTCCTTGTTGGAATAAAGATCAGCAAACTAAGATATATGGAGTATATGATAGATTCAAGCAATATATCAGCTATATTGTTGAACAGATAGGGAGCCATGCTGTGATTTACATAATGTGTATACTTAGAAAGATTTTGTCAGTCTTAGTAACTTATGAGCAAGTACGAGTATTTCATATTTTGTGAGTGCTTTAGTTTTGTTAGTTATGCTCGTGGTATTCGTATTGTAATTAAAACGAACCCCTCTTCAAGTTGCATGAAAATCTTTATCACCAAAATATGGCAATTATGTGACGGTTTACTGCTAAAGAGCAATATACTGTGGGAAATCAATCTACGCAAGAACATCATAGATTTTCAAACGTTGCAGCTATTCCATGGTATCTGCAAGGCACAGAAATTTAAGCCATGTGGCCACACAGCCTTCTCCTTTTTGATATATGTATAAACACTTGCCATAACAACCCATTATAAGAAATCAGCATACCAAATTAAAAATAAATCCCTCCAGGATTGTGAACAAAGATATAAGCTGTAATTACCAAAATATGCTTTTCCTTTAGGATCAAATGTTAAACTTTGTTCTGTGCTTGCAGTCGTGCTTTTTGAAGGATCAGAATGAAATGAAATGTTTTTGAAAGGACCTTCAATAGATCATTCCAGTAATTTAGATACATCCGCTTCAAGGGTTTCATAGTAGATGAGAAAATCATGTTTTTACCTTAGTTAGATATATATTTGTTGACGACCCCGCATCCTTGAGAAAATAAGAAACTTGGATATAAGGTTATTAGACATCTAGCAATGATTCCCGCTCAAATCGTGCTAGGGATCATCTAGAACTCACTGTGCAGTATGACGAAATGTTGAAGGTCTCATGTTTATTTAGGGTTCAGTACTGTTAAGAAATATTCCAAGCTTTTATGTTGTTGTTTTACCTGGAACGAATTGAGCAAATTTTTCTGTCAATGAATTTTGCATTAGTGGGTTCAGAAGGAGTGATAGAATTTTATTTTGTCAAAGAGCAAAATTTAAACTAAGTTAATGAGTTAGCAGCAATATTTTTGTCAAATGTGCTGTGTAAAGGAAATTCCATACATCATCTCCGTACACTTTGAATACATTTGCTTCAAGTATATAAAGAAGATTACCTAAAAATCGACACATACGGATCACCATCCATCGCCTTGTATGGCTCAAAATTTTTAACACTTTCTGCATCTCCTCCTAAACGGCTGGGTATTTTCAAACGAAATTTTCAGGAATGCTTCAGTATATATTGTAGGTATTCACAATGCATTTAATTTTTCTTAATATATGTTTTTCCAGATTTTCTAGCTATCTTTGGACCTTGTCATTTCAGTTTATTGGAGTGTTTGGGTATACCTTTATAATCCGCAACTCCTCCTAGACTGCTTGGTACTTTTCGATCAAACTTGCAGGAATGCCTCAATATGTATTCCAGATGTGCACCATGCATTTCGTTTTTCCATAATTATGATTGTTAAAGATTTTCTAGTTATATTTGAACTTGGTCATTTTAGCTTATTAGAGTCATAGGGTTATACCCCCAATATCTGTAACTCCTCCTAGAGCGCTTGGTAATTTCCAACCAAACTTGCAAGAATGCCTCAATATATATTCCAGATGTGCACCCTGCATTTCGGTTATTTGTATTATATATGTATTTATAGAGACTTTGTCTCATGTGCTTTTGCCCCATCTCCTTCCATTTACCATCTGTAATTATGATTGTTTAAGACTTTCTAGCTATGCTTGAACTTTTTCATTTTCGCTTATTTGAGTCTTAAGGGTAAAAATGCCTCCATTATCTGCACTTCCTCCTAAATCCCTTGGTACTTTCTAACCAAACTTGCAGGATGCTTCAACATGTATTGTTGATGTGCCCATGTATTTGATTTTCTGCAATTTTGATTTTTTTTATTATCTTTGGACTTTGTCATTATATAACAAAACATGAATTCTTTAACATATATAGTCATGATAGTGCAGGCGACACATGTGTTCCGTAGAGCACCCATGCATTTTAATGAAGTTTCGGCTTCAATTGACCAAATTTTCTCACACTATATTGCCAATTGGTCAAATTTTAATTATATTATGTTATGGCAACGATCTTGAATTGGCAGCAAACATGCGGCACAAAACATGTAATCAATTATGAAGATTGTCTCATTATGGCGCATTGTCATAGTAACTTGATTTTTATACAGCTTTGGTAATCAATCTAATAAATATTCTTTAACCTGCCCTGAAGAGATAAATAAGTGGAAAAAAGCTTCGGTATTCATTGATGCTTTTGACCTACCAACAGATATTCATGCAAACTTTGTCATAAGGCACTAAGCAGAAAACTATTCAAGTGAACTAATTTTGCCTAGTTGCTGGACAACATGCACATGAGTGGTTTAATCCTACCATGTGTTGACTTATGTTGTATTTAAAATGGATTGGCGTGCTTTTTGGATATTTGATTTTCGATTTATCCTTTTCTCTTTTTAGCTCACCTGACCCACAGGGCGTCACTTGGCGTCCGTCGTCCGTTTTTCAAATTTTCATCTTCTCCTCTGAAACTACTGAAGCAAATTCAACCAAACTTTACAGGAATGATGAATAGAATGTCCTTAACAAAGATTGCCCATTTGGTCCGAACCAACAAAAACATGGCCGCCAGCGCGGAACCTAGGTTTAACATTGGACCCTATGGAAAATCGCATTTTCATATTCTGTTCCGAACCACTGAAGCAAATTCAACCAAAGTTTACAGGAATGATGTACTAAAGGCCCTTAAAAAAGATTGCTCATTTCGTTCTGATCCGACAAAAAAAACATGGCCGCCAGCACGGAACATAGTTTAACATTGGACCCAATGGGAAAATCACATTTTCATCTTCTGCTCTGAAACGGCTTAAACAAATTCAACCAAACTTTACAGGAATGATGTATGGAAGGTCCTTTACACAGATTGCTCATTTCTTTCCGATCCGATAAAAAACATGGCTGCCAATGCAGAAGTTAGGTTTAATATTGGACCCTTTGGAAAAAATCACATTATCATCTTTTGCTCTGAAACAGTTGAAGAAAATTCAACCAAACTTTACAGGAATGATGTACTAAAGGCCCTTAACAAAGATTGCTCATTTCATTTCGATCTGACAATAAACATGGCCTCTAGCACAGAACATGGTTTAACATATAACTAAATACCGAAGTTGCTGTGAATTTTGATTCTGCATATGCGCATTTCGACAACTTATGTCTCTTCAGTGCAGATAAAATCTAATCGTTTGGAAGACCATCAAGTCAAAGATGTTTAAAAACTGATAAACAAATTACCAAATATGATCTAAATAGAAAGCCAAAATCAGCTAAGGACAGAGCTTTGCATGAGGGACATACTCCTTAGTTTCAACAAAATTTACAAAATTAGATATTGTAAGGTTCCAAATAGAATCGGCTTTCGGGTCAGCACCGAAGTACATGATTACTGGGCTGGTGAATACCCTCGGGGACTAACAGTCCACCAGCAGAGGCATCGACCCAAGGGTAACAAATAACTAAATACCGAAGTTGCTGTGAATTTTGATTCTGCATATGCGCATTTCGACAACTTATGTCTCTTCAGTGCAGATAAAATCTAATCGTTTGGAAGACCATAAAGTCAAAGAGGTTTAAAAACTGATAGAGAACAAATTACCAAATATGGTCTAAATAGAAGGCCAAAATCAGGTAAGGACAGAGCTTTGCATGAGGGACCCTATTCATTAGACCCTATGGGAAAATCACATTTTCATCTTCTCCTCTGAACCCGTTTATGCAAATTCAACCAAACTTTACATGAACTTTACATGAATGGTGTACTTAAGGTCCTCTACAAAGTAAGTGAGAACCGAACCGTCAGTCTGAAAAGAACAATCAAAGGACAATGGCAACGTCGGAAAAACGAAGAAACGAAGACATAACATGAGCACATATACAAAAATGAACAACACGGACCCAATAAAACCATGGGTGAGATTGCTCATTTCGTTCCCATCCGATAAAAACATGGCCGCAAGCGCAGAACTTAGGTTTAGCATTGGATGCTATGGGAAAAATCTCATTTTCATCTTCTGATCTGAAAAGGTTGAAGCAAATTCAACCAAACTTTACAGGAATGATGTACTAAAGGTCCTTAACAAAGATTGCTCATTTCCTTCCGATCAAATAAAAAACCTTGGCCGCCAGCACGGAACATGTTTTAACATTGGAACCTATGGGAAAATAACATTTTCATGTTCTCCTCTGACACCACTGAAGCAAATTCAATCGAACTTTACAGGAATTATGTACTAAAGGTCCTTAACGAAGATTGTCCATTTCGTTCCGATCCGATAAAAAACATGGCCTTCAGCACAGAACTTAGGTTTAACATTGGACCATATGGGAAAATCCAATTTTTATCTTCTCTCATGAAACCAATGAAACCAATTCAAGCAAACTTTACAGGAATGGTGTACTAAAGGTTCCCATTTTGCTCTAATTCAATAAAAAACATAGCCACCAGCAGAGAAATAATTTAACATTGGACCCTATGAGAAAAATGACATCTTCATTATCTGCTCTGAAATCACTGAAGCAAATTCAACTAACTTTGCAGGAATGATGTACTAAAGGTCCTTAACAAGGATTGCTCATTTCATTCAGATCTGATAAAAAAACATTCCAGCCAGCACAGAACTTCGGTTAAACATTGGACCCTATTGGAAAATCACATTTTCATGTTCTCCTCTGAAAGGGTTGAAGCAAATTCAGCCAAATTTTACAGGAATGATGTTCAAAAGGTTCTTTACAATGATTGCTGCAAATTTCATTTCAATCAGACAAAAAGATGGCCACCAGCGAGGCACTTAGGTTTAACTTTGGACCCTATGGTAAAAGTCACATTTTAATCCTCTCCTCTGAAACTGCTGAAACAAATTCAACCAATCTTTACAGGAATGATGTATGGAAGTTACTTTAAAAATTTACTCATTTCATTTTGATCTGACAAAAAAAAACATGGCCTCAAGTTTAGAACATAGTTGAACATCGTAGCCTAGTATGTGAAAACCATGCCTTTAATTATCTTCTTTAAAACTTTTCAAGTAAATTTAACTTAACTGTATTGGAATTATGTATTGAAGGCCCTTTGCAAAGATTACTCATTTTCATTTTAATAAGATCAGACAAAAAAAAAAACACTTGTGGCAATGGAGAACATAGCTTAGTATTAGGCCTCATTGGTAAAATACATCTTTTTTGGTCATGCATGGTATAGAAGTATTTTGTCAGGTGAGCGATACAAGCTCAGTCTATGAGTCTCTAGTTTGTTTCAGTATCACTTGTTTGATTACATATTTGTAGAATTTAGAGAAGTTTTATGCTCGTCTTCGTGATTTGACAGACTGTTACAATGTTTCTATTTCACAGATGAAAAGAGATATACATGTATTTGGGCAAGTCCACAGTTGATTATCGGGCTGACAACACCGACTGTGACAGAGCATGACTATTCCTGGCAGTGTGACGGGTGCAAGGCGTGGAGCAGATCATGCTTACCCTTCCGCAGCACCTTATGATACCTCAATTTTTGTAGGGGCTCCCATTATTTGCTTTATCTTTGTCATGCTGTCTCAATTCATGTTGGATATGAATTGTCGTGATTGTGGATTTTTGATTTTAGAATTTTTGCTTTGCTTCGGTATTCCTTTGCCGATGTAGTAGATATGAACTTAGATGTTTCCTGTCTTCCCTCTAAAAACATTCGACTCAATTTTGAATGAAAGTTGATAAAGCAGTAATTATGCTAGTATATTAAAAAAACTCTAATTTTCTTGCAGGCATCCAGTCAGCCCATGACACAATTGTGTACAAAACTGATGACTCTGTCCTCCATAGTTATAAAGACATTAGCCTAGACATAGACATAGGATGAAGAAACAGACTTTGGGGATACTAAAATGTAATTCTCCCTACAGTTATGAGGCCAACTAAAATACAGCTTCATCGAAGCATGAATTTATATTTCTTTAAATGATATACATGTACATAACCATTTAATACAGATGTATATTTAGACAAAACATTTTGGTTTTTAATTCAAAATTTTGTGTCTGATTTTCATCTTTACCTAATTACCATAGTACGAGCGTCAGATTTCAGAAGCATTCTATATCCTCGGGTTTTCTCCATTCAAATAGCACTAAAATTATTTGGACGTGGATCACATTTTCTTGGTTTTTAGTCACTTTAAAATACATAAAATAGACTGTGTATAAAGTTTAATTAACATCCAATTATAATTTCATATATTTAAAGGCCTATAAACATCTTATGAAAATTGAAGGAAAACTCTAGAGAGATCTGTTTCCCGCCAAAATTTTGACGTCTTTTATCTCAAAAATTCCAACATGGATTTTCAAATAATTTGCTCAAGGTATTCCATTAGTAGTGCTCTTCATAACAAAAGGTCAGAATTTTAATTCTAATTACAAAAAATCTGACACTCGTACTCCCTTTAGTGTGGGTGAAACTTTTTCAATTGAGGATATAAGATATTTCACAATGGTCAATATGTAACCTACCTACTGTATTTATTTTAAAACGTAAGAATTACTTGAAGTCACTCTTTGTACAGCTTACATTCAAAATAAAATGTACATGTATTCAGAAAAAGAAAACAAAATAAAAACTAGAGGCTCAGGACTGAGCCTGTATCGCTCACCTGACAAAATGCTTCTATGCCATGCATGACCAAAAATGATGTTTTTTGCCAATGGGGTCTAATGTTTAGCTATGTTCTCAATAAAAGCACCCATGTTTTTGTCTGATCCTATTGAATGAGTAATTTCTTCAAAAAACCTTTGATGCATTTAGTTTAATTTGCTTGAAACAACGGCAGTAGAATACCGAAGGAACAAGCTAAGGGGAGCGAAGACCAAAAAAATCGAAATCCAAAGACATGGCAAAAAAGTTAAAAAGTTTCAGGGAAGATAATGAAAAAGGATGTTTTTTTTCATACAGCGCTCCAATGTTAAACTATGTTCTGGAGGCCATGTTTTTTTTTGTGGGATCTGAAGGAAATGGGTAATATCTTTGTTAAGGACCTTCCATACATCATTCCTGTAAAGTTTGGTTGAATGTGCTTGAGTGGTTTCAGAGAAGAAGATGAAAATGTTATTTTTCCCATTGGGTCCGATGTTAAACCTAAGTTCCCCGCTGGCGGAAATGTTTTTATCAGATTGGAACGAAATGAGCAATATTTGTTAAGGACCTTCAGTACATCATTCCTGTAAATTATGGTCGAATTTGCTTCATTGGTTTCAGAAAAGAATATGATAATGTGATTTCTCCCATAGGGTCAAATGCTGAAATATGCTCATTGCTGGCAGCCATGTTTTTAATCTGTTTGAAAGAGAATGAGCAATCTTAATCAAGGACCTTTAGTATATCATTCCTGTAAAGTTTGGTTGAATATGCTTCAGTGGTTCCAGGGGAGAAGAAGGAAATGTGATTTTCCCACAGGGTCGAATGTTCAAGTATGTTCTGTGCTGGCGGCCATGTTTTTTTATCGGATCTGAACGAAATGAGCAATCTTTGTTACGGACCTTCATTACATCACTCCTGTAAAGCTTGGTTGAATGTGCTTGAGCGGTTTCAGAGGAGAAGATGAAAATGTGATTTTTCCCATAGGGTCCAATGTTAAACCTAAGTTCCACGCTGGCGGAAATGTTTTTATCAGATTGGAACGAAATGAGCAATATTTGTTAAGAACCTTTAGTACATCATTCCTGTAAATTATAGTCGAATTTGCTTCATTGGTTTCAGAAAAGAATATGATAATGTGATTTTTCCCATAGGGTCAAATGTTGAACTATGCTCATTGCTGGAAGCCATGTTTTTAATCTGTTTGAAAGAGAATGAGCAATCTTAATGAAGGACCTTTAGTATATCATTCCTGTAAAGTTTGGTTGAATATGTTTCAGTGGTTCCAGGGGAGAAGATGGAAATGTAATTTTCCCACAGGGTCGAATGTTCAAGTATGTTCTGTGCTGGCGGCCATGTTTTTATCGGATCTGAACGAAATGAGCAATCTTTGTTACGGACCTTCATTACATCATTCCTGTAAAGCTTGGTTGAATGTGCTTGAGCGGTTTCAGAGAAGATGAAAATGTGATTTTTCCCATAGGGTCCAATGTTAAACCTAAGTTCCATGCTGGCGGCCATATTTTTTTTATCAGATTGGAACGGAATGAGCAATCTCTTTCTTAAGGACCTTTAGTTCATCATTCCTGTAAAGTATGGTTGAATTTGCTTCAATGGTTTCAGAGAAGAAGATGAAAATGTGATTTGCCCATTTGGTCCAATGTTAAACTGTGTTCTGTGCTGGTAGCCCTGTATTTTAATTGGATCAGAGCCAAGTGAGCAATCTTTGTTAAGGACCTTTAATACATCACTCCTGTGAAGTTTGGTTGAATTTGCTTCTTTCTTTTCAGAGGAGAAGATGAAAATGTGATTTCATCCATAGGGTCAAATGTTAAACCTACGTTCCGCGCTGGCGGACATGTTTTTATCAGATCGAAATGAAATGAGCAAATTTCGTTCAGGACCTTTAGTACATCATTCCTGTAAAGTTTGGTTGAATTTCCTTCAGTGGTTTCAGAGGAGAAGATGAAAATTTCAATTTCGTGCAGGGTCAAATGTTTAACTGTCTCGTGCTGGCGGCCATGTTTTTATCGGATCGGAACCAAATGATCAATCTTCGTTAAGGACCTTTAGCACATCATTCCTGTAAAGTTTGCTTTAATTTGCTTCAGCCGTTCCAGAAGAAATGATGAAAATGTGGTTAAAATACACTCTGGCGTCCATGTTTTTCATCGGATCTGAACGAAATGAGCAATCTTAATTTGTAAAAGGACCTTTAGTTCATCATTTTTGTATAGTTTGGTTGAACTTGACTCAGTGGTTTCAGAGGGAAAGATGAAAATGTGATTTTCCCATAGGGTCCAATGTTAAAGTATGTTCTGTGCTGGCGTCCATGTCTTTCATCGGATCGAAACGAAATGAGCAATCTTTGTTAAGGACTTTAAGTACATCATTCCTGTAAAGTTTGATGGAATTGGCTTCATTGGTTTCAGAGGAAAAGATGAAAATGTGATTTTTCCCATAGGGTCCAATGTTAAAAAGTTCTGCGCTGGCGGCCATATTTTTTATCGGGTTGGAACGAAATGAGCAATCTTTGTTAAGGACCTTTAGTACATAATTCCTGTAAAGTTTGGTTGAGTTTGCTTCAGTTTTTGTAGAGGAAAAGATGAAAATGTGAAAAGTTAACGGACGACGGACAATAGACGACGGACGCAAAGTGATGGCAATAGCTCACACTGACGCTCTGGGTCAGGTGAGCTAAAAATGGATTTAAACATTTGGAACAGAGAGGCACAAAATTAAACGTTAACAATATATTCTTGGTGTAAAATAATTGTAACTTAAACCTACAAATTTGACAAGATAAGACTACTATGTGTTGCGTTTTATATAATTAATTTTATGAACAGAAAATGTCCTAAATTCTTTTTCTAAGCTCCAAGAAGTGTAATTGCCTTTAAGCCCACCCTTAAATTTAATAAGATGTATCTAACTGAAATACATCCAACTTATATTTGCAGAACAACTTTGCATCAACATCATGAATATAGCAAATCCCATTCTGAACAGTTTTTCGTAGTTTGTTCTTACCATCCAACAATTTTAAGTTACCACACAACGTCCAGTCACATTTTAGTTATAACATTTCCTTTAAAATTGCAGGACATATTGATCCTGATCTGCTGAACAATTCTGCAATTGAATTTTCCCCTTGTTTCTCTCATCTTTTTATGTATATACATTGCCAAACAAAATATGTTGAACATTTTAACAAGTGGCCACATTTCTAAATTTTCTACAAAATTCTTGCTATCAGCAAGGGGGAGAGGAGGGGGCTGGCAAATTTGGAAAGGTTAGTTTATTTATTTTCGACTCCATTCTGGTCATTGTATTTATTTCCAAGCCTTTGGTGGCTAGATTATTTATTTTCTTGTATAACAAAAAATTTTGACCATTAGGAGTGTACTGAATATTTATTTTCAAGTGTACCCAGGCAAGACTATTTATTTTCAACTTATAGGGGGCCAAGATATTTATTTACATTGCCTATCAGAATCAAATGGTCGTCCCCTAACAATAAACAAATTTCACTATAAAACTGTAATTATTCATTTTTATTTTCAACAAAACAAAAAGTATTGTAGAAATATCCCAGGATATTGTTAAAAACAGTAACATACCAAATTAAAAAAAAAATATAACAACAATTTGGGGGGATTTCAGTGTTAGCAGAAAAATCTTTGGGCCACAATTTTTAAAATGGAAAATTATACAAGGGAGGTAATAAGTGGCATTAATAAATACGGTCCTATAAAAAATAAATAAAAATATGTTGTTGTAAATGCTGACTAATTGCTATATAAACAACAAATGTCCTAAATACTGACTCAATCAACACTAACTAATCAGTCTAATTATCATGTTATCCTGTCACAAAGCTACTGAAGACAGTGAAGTAGTTTAACAGCCATGTGCAGACATTTGTAAACAAATTGTGAAGACATCATGTTCCTCCCATAATGAGATATTTACTGTGTTACCACACTTAACTTTACTCTATTTAAGTTCAAATTTTCCCGCCCAATGATTGAAGTAACCTTTAGGTTTTTACATATCCATGCGCATGTGCAGATATTTGTAAACAAACAATCGTGAGAAACATCGTGTGCCCTGCACACATGGCATACAGCCACGATAATTTTATTTGGCATGCTTGGGAATGTATATAAATAGTAACATCATCCCATCGGTTTGTATGCTTTTGATGAAACCTGACTCTACGTTTTTAGAAAAGGTGGAGGTCTTTGCAAAAATATTCATCCTCGTGTAACATTTTCGTACCAATTTTATTTCTTCCAATTTGTTATATCTGTTATGCATTATTGTTGCTTTCCTTAGCACAAGAAAGTCTTTACATGCACGTTTATGGTATAAAAATGGGACTTCTTTCTTGTGTTGGAATATTAAAAGGGTAGTGAGAAATCTGGGGAGTTGAGTTGAGCTTCGGTAACAAAGGATATCTTTGGCCATTTGATGCAAAGATACCAAAAATGAAACCCCATACTAAAGTCACATACAAAATTTCAAATGGCTTCGACTTCTAGTTGCCAAGAAAAGTTTTACAAAATATTTTACCATTGACAGTATTTGCTGAAAATATTCCAATTGTCAAACAGGTAGTTGTAGTGCAATAGACCTGAAGTTAGTAAGCACAATATGGAACCCAAAACTACAGACACATAAAAAAGTTCAAGTCTCTGTGATTTGTAGTTGCTGTCAAAGTGTTACCAAAAGTCAGACGGACAAGGACAATAATGGCATAGTGATCCCTCTATGTCGCCCCACACTATGTGCGCAGGCAACACAATAAAAGTATCTCAATCAATTAAATATTGATCGGTCATGCACAGTATAATTTTATAATCTTTATCTATTCTTCATCATTTACTTTGAGTAAGTCCAAGTTTTAACAATGGTTTTATTATCTGTAATCTATCCTCAGCCTTCAAAATGTTAAATGGATTGCTTAATTTTATTACTGGACCAGTTCCTTGTGGAAATGACGGGTCACCTCTTTTTATCTCTTCATAGTCACTTTCATTACTTGAAAACTCTGTAAATGTTACCTGCAATGTGAAAAATTTGTATTTAATGCAAATACAAATATTGACTTATATGCAAATGTTAAAATGGTCAATTTTTAGGCCTTTTTAATTAAATGTTCGTGCCATGCAGACCTACAATTATATCACTGGCAAAACTCTTACATGTAAGTGTCTGGTTTAAAGTTTACAACTAGAGGCTCCAAGAAGCCTGTATCGCTCACCTGGCTTTCAGTTGTCACAATCAAGCTACCATTTTAAGTTATTCAGTTGAACTCAAGTCTCAAACTTTGTTAGCACAAAAACCACCAATATCTTGAACTGTATTCAAAGTCTGATCTTGTTTTACTTTATTTCTTTATTGGGCTTTTTTGACATAAGCTTAGTTGCTATGGACCACTTTCAACACCAGTTTTGAAGTTGAGACATAATTTTGTAAATGGCAGTCAACAACAATTTTTAAAACCATATTTTTAAGTTACCACAATTTTCTCGACTTTTTTGGTGGCCATTTTGAAAATGGCAGTCAACAAACAATTTTTAACACGACTTTTGAAGTAGTGAAATCAATATCCACTTGGAACACCAAATTTCATTGAAATCGGACAATGTTGAATTTCCCGCATTTTTTGGCAGTCATTTTAAAATGGCGGTCAGCGAACAATTCCTAACATCAGTTTTGAATTCACAACATCAATATCCACTTGTAAACCACTTAAATTGGACAATGTTCAATCTTCCTGCCTTTTTGGTGGCCATTTTAAAATGTTAAATTTTCCCACCTTTTCCGGCGGCCATTTTGAAAATGGCAGTCAACAAACAATTTGCAGCATCTGTTTTGATTTTGCAACATCAATATCCACTTGGAAACAAAATTTCATTAAAATCAGACAATGTTGAATGTTCCCACCATTTGTGGAAGCCATTTTGAAAATGGCAGTCAACGAACATTTTTTAACATTGGTTTGAATTTGCGACATTAAAACCTATTTGGAAACAAATTCCATTGAAATTGGACAATGTTGAATTTTCCCGCCTTTTTTGGTGGCCATTTTTAAAATGGGGGTCAACGAACAATTTTCAGCACCTGTTTTGAAGTCGCAACATCAATATCCACTTGGAAACTAAATTTCATTGAATTTTTCCGGATTTTTTGGAAGCCATTTTGAAAGTTGGGGTCAACGAATAATTTTCAACACCGGTTTTGAAGTCGCAAAATCAATATCTATTCCGAAACCAAATTTTATTGAAATCGGACAATGTTGAATTTTCCTGCCTTTTTTGGCGGCCATTTTGAAAATGGCCCTCAATGAAAAATTTTATACACCAATTTTGAAGTCGCCAAAGCTTGGCAAACATTTTATTAATTTACACTTAACCTTCATCTTCTCTATTTATGGGAATAAAAGATGACAAAATATGAAAATTTGAAAATTCCGTGAATAAGGGCAACAACTCCTAGAAAGGTTTTTGGATTCTCTTCAAAATCAATCATAGCAACTCAGCCATTTCCGCTACACTAAAAAATATTCTCGTATGCACATAGAAGAAATCCTCCTTAAACTGTTCGCCGGAAGTAAAGTTACAAGGTCATATAGTTCTGGTTTCTGCTATAAACATTAGAGTATATTGTAAAACCTTTTATGAGTTTACTAAAGGGTTACATTCCACATAACTTGACAATGACATCAGTTACAGATATCTTGCTTTCAATCCTTATTATTTGTATGCAGTACATCATGGTAACACGGCGATTTTAATACATGAATCGTGGTACAACCTAATGTTCTCGTTGCGTATGTATACATTGACCGGAAATTTGTTTTTCACCGTCATTGGAGTATCAGAATCCGTTATTTGGTGCGCTATAAAATCCCTACACCTGATGCGTACAAGGTTATTTATCCAGTAAATGGCCATGTAGTTATGATTGTCTTCAAAATTTCAGGGTGGGTAGATCTTGATATGCTGAACCTTTTTTGCTATTTACACTTGACCTCTATCTATTCCTTTTTTTGAAATAAAAAATTAAAAATATTAAAATTTGGAAAATTTTATGGAAAAAGGGCAATTACTCCAATACTAGTTTTTGGATTTTCTTTAAAATTGCAGGGCGGGTAGATCTTATGCTGATTATTTTCACTCCCAATCAGATTTTTGATATCTGTAACAGTTTTTGAGTTCTTGCAAAAAATGCAATTTACCCCTTTGTTCTATTTTTAGTAACAGCAGCCATGTTGCTTGGTTTTCGAACTAAACGAAAACAATTTTGAAACTGTTATCCCTGGTGATGATTCAGGTCAAGTTTGGTAACAATTGGCCCAATGCCTTAAGAGGAGAAGATTTTTTAAAAATTGATGACAAAAAGTATCAAATTTCTTAAATATGACGGGCAATAACTTCTATATGGGTAGTCAGATTTTCTTCAAAATTTCAAGGTGGGTAGATCTTGATATGCTGAACATTTTTGCAATAATAGTTGACCTCTATCTGTTATAGTTTTTATGATAAAAAAATAAAGAATATCAAAATTTTGAAATTTTCACGGAAAAAGGGCAATACCTCTAGGACGGGTTTCCATATGCAAGGCAGGTAGATCTTGTCGTGCTTATCACTTTTACACATGTCAGATTTTTTATTTCTGTAATGGTTTTTGAGTTATTTGCCAAAAACAGCAATTTACCCCTATGTGCTATTTTGAGTAACATGTTGTTTGGTCAAGTTTGGTAAAAATTTGAAGATTTTTGAAAAAGTTTATGATGGACGGACGGACGAGGATGCCAAGTGATGGCCAAGTGATGGCAATAGCTCACATGGCCTTTTAGGTAAAGAGAGGTAAGTTAACAAATTTAAAAAAATGGGTCTTGACACGATGAAATCTCACTCCATCAATTAAATTCCTACCTGTACCTACTCCAAAGAGCCTGTATCACTCATCTGGTCCAGGGGTGACATAGACAGTCAAAATTACATTAATGACCTCAAAAGGGTCACATTTTCTGGTATTATATTAAATTCTCAATGTTATGGCCACATATTTAACTCTTTTCCCACTTGGATAAAGATCACATTTGTAGAACACATTTTTTTCAAAATACCACCAAAGGACTATTGTGACCATGCTTATTTCTTGTTAGGCTCTGTGGCTTCAGAAGAAAAGATCTTTTGATTGCTTTCATTTGGGTCCAACGTTAAACTATATCCCCACTGTTTGCCATCTTGGAAGAGGTACAGACTTACCTGACACAATTTAGAGAGTGCCAATTAAGGACAATTATGGCCAGGGCTAGTTCAATTTGGTCAAGTAGATTCAGAGGAGTAGATCTTTGAATGTGCTAATGTTAAACTAGGTAATGAAGTGTAACCTTGTTGGGCACATTTTAAAGAATACAACCCAAGGAATATTGTTACTAAATTTGGTCCTCAGATTGGATTGTTGCATCAGAGGAAATGATCTTTGAATGTTTTCCCAATGTGTCCAATATTCAACTTTGTTCCCACTGGAACCCATCTTGGATGAGACATGCTGGATGAATCCACCAAGGACTATTATCACCATATTTCAATTGCTTATTTGGCTTCAGAGGAAAAATCTTTGAATGCTTTCCCTTTGCTGCAATGTTAAGCTATGTTCCTCGCTGGGTGTCATCTTAAATATGATGCGGACTAGCCTGGCAATATTTTTAAAGATGGCCAACTAAGGACGGTTGTAACAAAGATTCGTTCAAATTACCCAAGTAGTTCATAAAAGGAGATCTTCGCCTTCCGATGGGTTTTCCCATAGGGTCCAATGTTAAACTAAAAATCCCCATTGGTAGCCATCTCGGATGAGTTACAGACTTGCTTGGCATATTTGCTACCAATGACCAGCAAAGAACTATTGTGACTAAGTTTATTTCCAATTGGTCCTGTGGCATCATAGGAGAAAATCTTTAAATATGTTCCCAGTAGGGTCCAATATTAATATAGATTTTTGCTTGCAATCATGTTTGATTTAATACAGACTTAACGGACATATTTTTCAAAGCGGACCAACTAAGAACAGTTTTGATCAAAAATGGTTCTAATTGGCAGAGGAAAAAGTCTTGCAGTGTGATTTCCTGAAGGGTCCTTTCTTAAACTATATACTAGTAACCCACAGCTGGATTTGAGACAAACCCGTAAATATCTCAAGCAGTGCGAAAAAAATAATTATGTTGCACCATTAGATACCAAGACATGCTCAAAACATCTCTTTCTATCAAAAGTTTATAAAAGGAGCATAACTCCAGAACCACTTATACCTCTTAACCCTTAATTTTACTTTACCTGAGTAATATAGGTTGGCAAGTTACAAACCACATGTGAAGGCTGTCTACACTTTTGTAGGAAGTTTGTAAACACTATGTAATTTTGTTCACAAGTATTCAGTCAGAAACTCAGAAATTCAGAAAAAAAATCAAAGTTTCAAGGCTTATAGCTCCAGAATCACTAAGACCATTGAACCCTTATTTGGTCATTGGCTTAGTACAAAGTTTAATGACAGTATCACATTCAATCAGAAACCTAAGAAGATGGTCAGAAAAAAAGACAGAAGGATGGAAACATGACTGGTGGTATCACATAATACATCACCACTAGGTATGGCAGGGTTTTAAAAGAGATTGGAAAACTGATTTCATGAAAATGTTGAAGTATTACAAACAATGTCTCCTACAAAAATTAACAATTCGACAGAATCAGTCAGATATGTTATTCATAAAGGTAAACTTACATATCAAATATTAAAAAAATATATCACAAAGTGTCAGTTGTAGAATTACACAAAGTCACGGTAAAACTGTTGCGAGGACATAAAAAGGAATAAAGCCCTATGATCAATTTTTAACTTTATCAGCAAACTTGATTAACTAAACTAAAATAAGTAATGATTCATGGAAAGTTCGAAATAGGCCCAGTAATGTATATAAAGATTTTTTTGAAAATATTTAAAGATGGAAGAGCTTCAGCCAAAAGCTCAAAAATTGCTGGAAAGAGATTATAGCTAGATACATTTTCTCACAAAGTCTGCATCTTTTACTTGAAACAGTTATTGTAAACTTACATTAGTTCCTTGAAGAATAAAGCCTAGAAGTCCTAACTGTTTTGATGACTTGTTACAGAAATGTACTAACAGATCTCCTCCTACTTGGCCAATAAGACTAGAACTTAAATGGGATATCATTGTCTGTCTTCCATCCTCAATCCTTCTGGATTTTGGTGGTGAAGGGGGGTATTCATCTGATTCCACTGGCTCTTTTTCTACCTACACAGAATATATAAAGAATGCATCACGTATGAATAATACTGTAACAGTGTTACAACTTTACAACATACACTACACTCATGGTGTTTCAGTTACAAAACACATAGGTCTGACATTTTACACAGGCAAAACAACAAAAAATTTGGCATAAACACCAGCATACTTCCTGTCATTAATTTCATTTACATATACAAATGTATATTGAAACATATTGGCAGAGTCAAGATCAGGTGGTATACTACAACTGTGTTGTATTTCAGTAAAATTAAAAGAGCCATTTAAGAGGATATATGCTGATAATGTTCTCTCCCCCTTTTCAAGACCTCCTCTTAAGACTTTCTAACAGTTACCATATAAGTTCATGCACATTTTCAAGTGGGATGCTGTATCTTTGTAATATTTCATCAATATCAAAGAGTACATGTACTGACAAGGTACAAAATGTACATGGACAGACCGATGGACAGATGGACAGAGACAAACAGACAGACAGATAGAGGGACAGACAGCCAAGGTGATCTCATATGTAGTAATAGAAAATATTTAAATGTAAATACCTTACATATTGCAAAAATCTTTGAAATGCCTTTATTGCACTCTGGAAGATCAAAGTAAACCAGATCAGGTTGAGATTGTACTATGTCATTCCCAATTGATAATTGCTGAGTTGGTAAAGCTGGAAAACCTCTGAAATGGAAAAAAATCATTGGATACAGATATACTGTACATACTGTTTTCTCATAAATTCAAATTCATCACTAGTTCAGGGCAGATTTTCATCCTACAACAATAATGCAGAATGTCATACTTTTTTAACAGAATTTGCCATTACAGAAACTACTGTATTATAATCGGGATATTTTGCAACGACTGTGTTTAATTTTTGCTATGTCTGCGGTTGACAATCTACAGTGAAAATTAGCCTTCACTGCCCAATTGAATACATTACAAAAAACAGTAAAACGCGAATAATAACAGAGCAAATATTTTCCTGCCTTCATTTACATCAAAATTGCAAACAAAAACTGATGCAAAAATGAACTGATATATGGTAATACAATAATGGTGTTTGTTGTTCATCTGTATGTGTCCCAGTCCCTGTTTTTTGTGCCATGCTTGTTTTAGGGTCTGTGAGTCTCGTCATGTAATGTCAAGAGTTCACGTTAAAATTGCAATTTGTAAATGGTTGCCGCCAATATATGACGTTGCAGGATTATGGCGTCCAAATTTTTTGCTTGAAACGTCATATGTTTTTGTGATAATGCAACTGCCAGGTACAAATTATGTTCCCGGAAGTTCGAAAATTGAAAGAGACTTACAGACCCTATTCATGTGTGGACTAGGTTTGGTTATCACTTACTCTATCTTCATCAATTATGTTCATGTTATAGATTTGGCCTGATAACTGTCAGAATACTGAAGAGTTTAATAGATTTTTTTTCAATTTTCAAGACATGTTTATTAAAACATGTAATTAAATGTCTCTGGTAAATGCTTGAGCGCTAAAGAAGTAACATATATCTAAGATTTTAATTGGCTTTGCCTAAGGGTAAGAAAATGACATCTAAACAGATATTTCAACACCATATACCATATTTTTATTAGATGTGTGAAGATTGTCACATGTGGAGCAGGTCATGCTACCCGTCTGAAGCAACTGATGACAGACCTGATTTTGAGACTGTCAGTGCATTATTTTTTTATATTTATGTGCTCTGTCTGTATGTGATCCTTATATAGCCATGTATTCTGGATTTATAATTTTTAGTTGTTGTTATGTCCTCTGTCTGTATGTGATCCTTATATTGCCATGTATTCTGGATTTATAATTTTTAGTTGTTGTTATGTCCTCTGTCTGTATGTGATCCTTATATTGAAGAATTAATGAAAAATATAAATAAAATTTTCCCAGAATTTTACAAACTAAACAAAAATCTTCAACTCAAAAACTTGATTTCGTCTTTTCAATGCATGCAGTATGTTGCTCCATTTATAAAAAAGTCATTAATACTGAGGAAAGTGGACTCCCAGACTGCATAAGTTCATTGTATTTGTGTAATGTATTTTGTTTATGCCATCAGCCCTCAGGGCATAATTGTGCATTTGTGAATAAAGCATTTATATTGCCATGTATTCTGGATTTATAATTTTTAGTTGTTGTTATGTCCTCTGTCTGTATGTGATCCTTATATTGCCATGTATTCTGGATTTATAATTTTTAGTTGTTGTTATGTCCTCTGTCTATATGTGATCCTTATATTGCCATGTATTCTGGATTTATAATTTTTAGTTGTTGTGAACAGTGTTCATTAGGAAATTTACTGGGATTGGAAGTTTTTAAATCCAGGAATTTGGGATTTCCAGATATAATAAATGCACGGGGGCATCAGGATTTAATCTTTTTTTAAGTTACTTTGTATTTCGGGAGTTGGAGATTTAAAAAAATAAATTTGTTGGGATTCCGGGATGAGACACTCGAACCCTCCCCATACTACTATATGTTCCATTCTTGTGGATGTATCTTATTATTCAAACTAAAATATTTTCAGCTACTAGTAGCTACTATGTTACATGTATTTATATCAGTACCCAAAGAAAAGAGCAATCTTTGTCAAGAACCTTCCATATAGTATTCCAATACTCTTTGTAAAGTCCTAACATCATTACATTTAGTGAATATTGGAGTTTAATCGGTGATGGGAGTGACAGAATATCTTTGCTCTGGCACAGTATGTAACTGCACCTACCTATAAGAAAAAAGCTTTCTGTTCAAATGTCAAATAAAACTATGGTGGCATAGTTCTGCCCCCTACTTGTCAGATAATTAAGAAGACTTATCAGATATTTATGTCAACATGTCAGATATTTATGCTGACTTGTCAGATAATTATATTCACTTGTCAGATAAAAAAGTATTTTATTATGTGGTCTATTGACCATCTAACGCCAATGTCTGCCATCCAAAAGTCAACATAAAAATGTAACAAGACTACATAATTATCTGACAAGTCGACATAGATATCTGACAAGTCGACATACATATCTGACAAGTCCACATTATTATCTGACAAGTCGACATAAATATCTCATGTTGACTTGCTAAATAATTATGCCGATTTGTCTGATAATTATGTCGACTTGTGAGATAATTATGTTGCCTTGTCAGGTATTTATGTCGACTTGCCAGATATTTATGTTGACTTTTTGATGGCAGACATTGGCGTTAGCTGGTCAATAGACCACATAACAAAATATTTTTTTATCTGGCAAGTGAACATAATTATCTGACAAGTCAACATAAATATCCGACATGTTGACATAAATATCTGACAAGTCTACTTAATTATCTGACAAGTAGGGGGCAGAACTATGCCACCATATAAAACACTTAAATGTTGCAATACAATATCGACTTACACTGTATGAAGTCCAAACTATGGAAGCGTATATCCTTCACGAGTTGACAAATTGTTTTGTTGACAAGTAAACATAAACAAGTAGGAAAGATGCATTGTAATTCAACTTGTCGACTTAAATTTGTTCACTTGTCTACTTATTTTCTTGACTTTATAGACAATAAAAAAGCAATTATGTCTACTTCTTTGAACCAGTAGACATATGGAAGGTTTACTTGTTGAGTTGTACCTGTTCTTTTGAGGAAGAAATAAAGTTAATTTTGGTTACTTGTCCAATTATCAACTAAACGTCTCGTCTTTTTGGATGTTTACAGAAGCATTGAAACGACACAAGTCCGCTTGTCTGAAGTATACTTGTTTAGTTCATTTGATAAGTTTTTGCTACAAGTCCACAAAAGAATTAGCAAACTTCTAACAACATATTCCATTTAGTTTTGAGAAATTCCACTTCTAGTCTCAAATCTGAACTTTTTTAACAATTTGCAAGAGCTTAACATTTGGCAATTCTTGAAAAGTGGACTATCGACACAATTTTAGACGAATTTAATGCATTTCAGCAGAAACTCTTCATGCAATCCGTTGCATCAATCTTACGTCCGAATTTTCCATACTTAGACAGTCATTGCAGTTTTGCATTATTCCAAACGCTAAAATTTTAGCCAAATGTCAGAAAAGCTCATGTTTGAGACAGAGAATGGAATTTCTCAAAATTAAATGGAATGTGTTAAACTTTACACACTAAAATTTGCGAATTTCAAACGTTGATAACTTCTTTATTTTTGAACGGATCCTTGTCAAAATAGGCTCATTTGAAAGCGCTTTCAATTGTCTTTCATTTTATGTGCAAATTTTGTGCTTTATAATTGTGGGTCTCAGACCAAAGGGTCCGTCCAAATGCAAATGAGTACCCTTTGATGATCGAAATTTCCTTTTCCAATCAATTTCAACGCTGAATTACCCATTGTGTAGTTCAAATGGTCAACAAACAAATAGATAAATAAACAAAATAAATAAAAGAATGAATAAATAAATAAAAAAAAAACAAACTTATTGATAGTGAAACAATTGAATCAGCCTCCCCCCTTTTCTTTTATCTAACGATATTTTAACTACTACTTGTTTTTNGCTGATAATGTTCTCTCCCCCTTTTCAAGACCTCCTCTTAAAACTTTCTAACAGTTACCATTTAAGGTCATGCACATTTTCAAGTGGGATGCTGTATCTTTGTAATATTTCATCAATATCAAAGAGTACATGTACTGACAAGGTACAAAATGTACATGGACAGACGGATGGACAGATGGACAGAGACAAACAGACAGACAGATAGAGGGACAGACAGCCAAGGTGATCTCATATGTAGTAATAGAAAATATTTAAATGTAAATACCTTACATATTGCAAAAATCTTTGAAATGCCTTTATTGCACTCTGGAAGATCAAAGTAAACCAGATCAGGTCGAGATTGTACTATGTCATTCCCAATTGATAATCGTTGAGTTGGTAAAGCTGGAAAACCTCTGAAATTGAAAAAAAATCATTGGATATAGATACATTGTACATACTGTTTTCTCATAAATTCAAATTCATCACTAGTTCAGGAAAGATTTTCACCATACAACAATAATACAGAATGTCATACTTTTTTAACAGAATTTGCCATTTCAGAAACTACTGTATAATAATCGGGATATTTTGCAACGACTGTGTTTAATTTTTGCTATGTCCGCACTTGACGATCTAGAGTGAAAATTAGCCTTCACTGCCCATTCGAATGCATTACAAAAAACAGTAAAACACGAATAAAAACAGAGCAAATATTTCCCTGCCTTCATTTACATCAAAATTGCAAACAAAAACCGCTGCAAAAATAGACTGATATAAGGTAATACAATATGGGTCTGTGTTGTTCATCTGTATATGTGCAAGTCCCTGTTTTTTTGTGCCATGCTTGTTTTAGGGTCTGTTAGTCTCGTCATGTGATGTCGAGAATTCACGTTAAAATTGCAATTTGTAGATGTACAGTATGATGTTGCGTGATTATGACATCCAAATTTTTTGCTTGAAACGTCATACGTATTTGTGAAAAATGCAACTACGTCCCCAACAGTTCGAATTTGGACGAGACTCATAGACCCTATTCATGTGTGGACTAAAGGTTCGGTGCTCACTTACTTTATCTTCATCAATTATATTCATGCTATAGATTTGGCCTGATAACTGTCGGAATACTGAAGAGTTTTCAAATTTTTAATATATTAAAACATGTTATTAAATGTCTCTGGTAAATGCTTGAGCTCTAAAGAAGTAACATGTACCTAGAATTTAAATTAGTTTTGTCTAAGGGTTAGAAAATGGCATTAACCAATCAGCTACTATAACATAAATTTCAACACTAATACCATATTTGAGAGGGGGCAAGGGTATTAACTGTTATTGTGTTAGAGGGTAAAATTGATTCTCTGTTAGCTGTTATTGCTAAATATAATGTTGTGTTAGCTGTTATTGGGTAGTTCTAGATCTGTGTTAGCTGTTATGATGAATATTCAGTTCACTGTTAGCTGTTATTCAACAGTTCAGTTTGGTGTTATTACAAAGAAATACCCCCCCAAATTTTTTTTGATTAGTTAAGAGTTTAACGTCCAGTGAGCAATATTTCAGCATTATCAGGACAAGAACAAATTAATCAATCCAAAAAAAATATATAAGTAAGAGAAGAAAGAATGAAAGGGACAACCGGGACAACGAGTTTTGATTGCCACTGGAAAAGGGGACAAATGGGTAGGAGCAGGAAAATTAGCCTTCTATACGAGTCATAGTGACTCTGCTCTCTTTAGACAATATAGAAAGGGTCTTTATACTGCATGGAGCATTGCGTTTCTCCACACAGTTGTTTGGCTACAATGGTTCGCCATCAGACTTTCTGTATTAAGACCTGACTACCCCGCCTAGACAGAGCATTCCCCTATCCACCAACTGGGAACGTGCCCGGCAGCTGTGTAGCCGGAGCCCCTGAAAACTGATTCAGGTGCCGGGTATTTGAAATAAAATAGACTCCCATCACAACATACATTTTATAACCTCAAGACTTGACAGGTTTTTTTTTTGAATTTTATATACTTGTTGCCCTTTTTAATATCACATAATTTAACAGTGTTTTGGGACTTTTTAGCTCGAATTCCAAGTTAGGATTAGCTTCATTAAGCAAAATGTATACCAAGAAGTTATACAGTTATAGACAGTCAAATACTGAACTATATAGAAATCAGAATAGAATATACATGTATATGGCAAATTAGTCGAATGAATAATACTTCATCTCTACGACAAGAGTTGAAACTGAAAAGCACTCATACAAGAAGTGAAAATGAACACCAATAGCTACATGATGAGGAAAGAAAATTTGAGCAATGAAAATTCACACATACTGATTTTTGAAAGTTGTTTGAATCTTCGATCCTTGACTACTGATAAACATGTTGATAAGACACAAAGCAGTAAGGCAATGTAATACATATTCAACTGCGCATTTCATTCTTAGCACATTGGCGGATCCAGAAGGGGGTTCCGGGGGGTTAGAACCCCCTTTTGTCTGGACAATCATGTATTTTTTAATGAATATCCTGATGATTTATCAAGAAATACCCCAAAAAATTTTCACGCCTCGCTCCCCTCGGCGGTATTTCCTTTCCTTTCCATTTGGAACCCCCCATTTCTAATTGCCTGGATCCGCACCTGTAGCATCACTAAGACAATACTTCTTGTTGCATTGGGTTTGTCAGTTCTGAAGTAGGACTCGGTAGTTTTATTCATGAAAAGAATTAGATTTCATGCGAGCTGTTACTACCAGAGCGGGTAGAACTGTAAAAGTGTCTGAAAAATTCAACTAGCCTAATCCAAGACATTAAAAAAAAATTTAGGGCTTTTGTATTTTTTGCCTTGTACAGTGATAATGAGTAACATATAAAGCACTTTTTTGATGATGAAGTCAATGAACATGTTTATGATGAACAATGATGGTCTATGAATATATATCTTCTCCACGAGAAAGTTTTATTTAATAAGATTACTGCTATCCAAGTTTTACATTTATATGTTAGCTGTTATTGACTTGATATATGCCGTTAGCTGTTATCACTTATTTGAATTATCTGTTATCTGTTATTGGAAAAATCAATTTGCTGTTAGGCTGTTATGGGACCCCCCCTTGCCCCCCCTCATATTTTTATTAGATGTGTGAAGGTTGTCACATGCAGTCTGCTCCGTTAGGCACTAGTCCGATCCCGAGACTAGTAAATTTGAATTCTGACTAGTAAATTTTTTCAACCACTAGTCAACTGGACTAGCAAGAATTTTTTGTTGCAGAAATATTATACTGCATTTTCGAGACAACTTGTTGAATGTACATGGTCTTTCATTACGGTGATATTTTTCTTTTTTTCAGGACTAGCAAAATGGGATTCGGACTAGTAAATCTGTTATCTCAACTAGCCCGAAGGACTAGTAATGAAAAAAGTTTTTGGCCCAGACTGCACATGTGGAGCAGGTCATGCTTACCCTTTTTGAGCACCTAATGACACTCCCGTTTTTGAGACTGACAGTGCATTATTTTTTGTCATTTATGTTCTCTGTCTGTATATGATCCTTATATTGCCATGTATTCTGGATTTATAATTTTTAGTTGTTGTTTCAGTACTCATTTGGAAATTTACCGGGATGGGAAGTTTTGGGGATTTCCGGATATAATAAATGCACGGGGCATCAGGATTTAATCTGTTTTTAAGTTACTTTGTATTTCCGGAGTTGGAGATTTAAAAAAATAAATTTGTTGGGATTCCTGGATGAGACACACTCGAACCCTCCCCATATTACTATATGTTCCATTCTTGTGGATGTATCTTATCATTCAAACTAAAATATTTTCAGCTACTAGTAGCTACTATGTTACATGTATTTATATCAGTAGCCTAAGAAAAGAGCAATCTTTGTCAAGAACCTTCCATATAGTATTCCAATACTCTTTGTAAAGTCCTAACATCATTACATTTAGTGAATATTGGAGTTTAATCGGTGATGGGAGTGACAGAATATCTTTGCTCTGGCACAGTATGTAACTGTACCTACCTAAAAGAAAAAAGCTTTCTTTTCAAATGTCAAATAAAACACTTAAATGTTGCAATACAATATCGACTTACACTGTATGAAGTCCAAACATTCCTGTAAAATTCTGGAAAAGTTGTTGGAACATACAATCTGAGACAGTATGTCCTTGGTCTCTCTGTAAGGTCATAAAAATCAGCTGTTTACAAAACTGTTCTCCATGTATGATAAACCTGTAAAAGATTTATACTGTTGTTAAGATCTAAACCTAAACATGATCGATTGTCCTAATAACTATCTAGTGATGTTACAAATATAATAAATATCCATTTGAATGGGACATATAGCTAGAAGTGTTAAACATCATGCAGAAATAATTTCACACATGGTCATTGTGGCAGTAACATGCATATTACATGCAAGACTTCCAAATGTTTTACCAAAAAAGTTGGTTATGAGCTATGACCCTCATTTTCATTTTCAAATGAGGGTCATGACCCTCATTTAGGCTTTCAGAGGTTTGCAGATTTTTGCGGTTTTCATTAATTTCACTGTTTGAGTATTTAGTGGGTATTAAAATTTGTGTGAATCCTGTGCAAAAAAACTCGGAGGAAAAATGCATTTCATTTGGAAAGTAATTTTGTGGTTTTACCCAACCACAAAATCCACTAACATTGGAACCCCAGGAACATGAGGAACAGTAGTACTTTCTCAGTATGTACAGAGGGATGGAAGGACAGACAGACTGATTACTATAGGGCGTCCGCCACTTTTTGTGGAAGGGCCTAATTAAACAATCAAATATGCATGAAAATTTATGTAATCCTAGATTCTAATTGAAAATATTCCACTTACGATTGAAAAACACTGTTATTAACTTCAACTGTAAAATATTTTCATGCTTATAAAATGCAGTATTATGACTATATCATTTTTTTACAGTTTTTATGGAAATACACGAACTTGCATTTGATAAAGCTTCCGAGTAGTGACTGAAAAGCATTCAATAATTACCAGAAGTTGTTGATAACAATGTCATACCAGTCCGCCTCATCAATTTTTGTTGAAATCATCTGGTTTTATCAAAAAATAAATCATATCTTAACCTACTGGTAGTATATCATGTATATGATGTGAGTTAAATATTTAGCAATCATCAAAATCTTAGATAAGTTACATGTATATATACTAGTAACTGGAAAATGGGGCAAAAACAAAATACCCCAGCCGCTTTAAAATGAATAAGATATGAGGCTTGATGGAAGTCAATAAATCATTGTCAATTATGCTATCACAATAAAAAGACTCATCATAGGTGTTAATGTAAGCAAAAAAAGTATCCTATGAAATACAAATATTTATTGGTACAAACTCAATTACAATAGTTGGTTAAGACCTATACAAATCTAATTTTTGTACATCTAAAACTACAAGGTAGACCTATTGTTGACAAATGAAACAAAAGGAACATAATTTAGACATATTAGACTTTCTTATATCAAGTAAGTTTTGAATAAATGTTGAAAATAAGATTAATACCTTTTTAGTCTTGGTATTCATAACTATTTTGATGAACATATCCTCGCTAAGGTTATGAAATATGATCTAAATGGAACAAATGTTATTGATATATCTATGAGATTTATCCTGTCTTGAGTTTATTTCACCAGGTAAGCAGTAAATACTTTCTAGCTGGTGATTATTTCACAGGCAAGCTATATGGAATTTGCTCCTTTGGAACTTATTTCATAGTTGATAATATTGACCTTTACATTAACACCCAAGTTTTGTGTGTGAGACTCACACTAACCTGGCTGATAAGTGATTAGTTTTAAACAAAAGAAATGGAACTCTTCATTAAACGTAACAAAAAAGTTCTACTTAGATTGGTTTTCCATAGTTACAAATTCCAAAAAGTTGTTTCTAATTAGAAAATTTGATGATTTTCTTAATTGTGTATTTCATTAAGGTATAGAAATAATGTAAATGTTCTCCGTTTGATTGTAAAGTCTGTTATTAGTGTGTAAATTGCAGTTTAAGCGGACTGAAGTGGGTGTCTATGATTTTGGGTGAATCAAATATACATCTCCAGATTTTCTCCAAAATTGACATACTGATTCATAAAAAATGGATCACTACGTGTGCAAAATTTCATTTCCGCCCTTCCACAAAATTTCCCAGAATAAAACCCTAAAGTTTGTGGATTCTGCTACAATACTGGCTCTATTTTTAGAAATGAAATCGAATTTACCTATATAGGTCATGATAACAACTTAGAGTCAGAGACCCATTCAGGTAATCATTATTTGATTTTTTTGTCTATAGTTTATTTTCATGTATTAAATGGAACAGTAACGTTCCAAATAAATATTTAGAGTACAGAAATCTCGAAACATTCCCATTAATTTCATATAATTTTACCATAATGGGGTACATTGATCCCTGTGAGTGCCTTTGCAGTGTTTATATATAACATTTACCACCTACATGTAATAATGAACACTATGGAAAATACCGCCCTCACTTATACCTTGGTAACGGGATATCATTTTAGATCTTGGAAATATACATCATTGAAATCAATTATTTCATATTTCCCATCAAGATTAATCCTTTGGCTATCTTTCAATACAGAAATTGTGTCCAACCCCGGTAATTATTTTGCCTTTTGATAATGTTGTATTGTCGCCAGCAGGCTTTCCGAAAGTTGAATAATTCTGCCGGTCATTTGGTCCGACAAGCAAGAAAAATTGCCGGACCGAAAGTGAACTTGCTGGACCATTATGACGAAAATCAGGAAACAAGAGTTGTCAGAAGACAACATAGCTC
>MJUU01017121.1:44459-59057 GCA_002080025.1 Modiolus philippinarum | reverse complement strand
CGGACTACAAAAAGATAAAGTATTGTCGTCTGCATAATTATATAGTGTACCTTCTTCAATAAACAAAAATATATCATTTATAAAGACGTTGAATAAAAGAGGGCCCAGTATAGATCCTTGAGGTACTCCTTTATGAATGTCAGCATTAAAGAAAAAGTTGCTAATAAATTTGAAAAGTCAACACTGAAAAACGTTTATTCTCTGTTAATAAAAAAATCTTTAAGTAAGAAATAATTTCAAACTACATTTTACGTTTATATTGTCAAAGTGAATGAAAGTAAACAAAANGAAATTAAAACCCGGGCTTAAACTTGTGCCAACAAACATCATACTAAAATTTGATAACAATCCGTTCACTAGAACTAAAGTTATGCTGTCCACAGACGCCGACGCCGACGCCGGCGCCATACCATAATACACCGCAAAAATTTTGCGGTCGTATAAAAATCCGTCGAAATCAAATTAAAAAGAAAGATTTTATATAATTTGAAAATTGCAATTTCGGCCCCTTTGACCCCTTATAGATCGAAAACCATAAAAGATACAATAAATCTGTTGGAATAATACTGAAAGCTTACAAAAAGAGGAATCTTTAGAAAAAAAATTCCATCAAAATCCAATGAAAAATAAAAATTTAGGTAATATGCATATTTGCAATTTTGGCCCCGTTTGGCCCCTTATATCTCAAAAACAAAACAAATTATCAAAAATCTAATAAAAGCGCACATGTTAATTTTTCATAAGGAATCCATTGAAAAAAACTGCATCAAAATCCGACAAGAAATAAAAAAATAAAATTTTTGAGATTCCCCCCTTTTGGGCCCCATTTATCTAATGAACCGTTGACATACTACTGATTGGAAATTTTCTCAGGAGCACACTGAAAGGAACCCCATCAAAATCTGATAAATAATAAAAATTCTACAGCCAAATACAAGAAAACACCCGATTTTCCCCTTTTTGGCCCCTTTTTAAAAACGGGAGGGGCCACGATGACCAAAACCACTCGAAGCCTTCCTTTTGTGCCAAGGAACATTGTGTTAAAATTTCATAAGGATTGATCAACTTGAACTTAAGTCATTGACAAAAAACAAAAGTGTCTACAGACAACAACGCCGCCACCGCCGCCGACGACGACAGCACCATACCATTATACGACCTCAAATTTTTTGCGGTCGTATAAAACTCTGTTACAATACCTTTGTTTCAATGCTCTCTATACATTTCAGCTATGGTGCACTTGTTCTTGAGAAAATTTATACATATACATATACTATCAAACTTTCAACTTTTGACATTTTACTTATTGTAATTTCCAAATATTAATCTGGCCATCTGTTTATAGTTCCCAAATCAATATATATATATATATTATCATCGGCTAAAGGTTAGGCTGCAAGTAGAGATCTATTATACGATAAGTTTTTTTTTGTAGTGCCCGATTGTTTTATTATATATTGTGATTCAGATTGACTTCTGTTAGTCTTTTTGTCGGGAAATGGTTGACAGTGATTGTAAGAACACTTTCCCATTTTTTTTAATGTTGTTGAAGATCCTGCATCCATCCAGCGGGCATTACCAAAAAAAAAGATACATAGATGTGGCCTTGTTCGATATGTAGTTATGAATTCCACACAAACCGTTGCTAGGGAATGTCTGAAACTTACTACAAGGTATTACAGCTCATCGTTGAAGACTTCATTGTGACTTCAAGATGAAGAACAACAATAACAGCAGTGATCAATTGCTTTTTTTACCATGTATTTGTCTCGTGTGCATTTACTCGGTTTCTTTAATTGTTTATCTTAAAGATTTTTACTATCTCAGTCCATCGTTTGTTGGCAAGAGTGAGAAGCAAGATCGCACAAAACACCCTCTATAGACGTTATAAACTGTAATGGACAATAAACGTATGGTCCTGTTTATAAATCGTTATGAGAGCACAGGTGTCAGATTAATGTCAGAGTGTCGGACTAATAAGTGTCAGACTTATAAGTGTCGGAATAATGAGTGTCGGACTAATGAGTGTCGGACTAGCGATGTACACCCATATTATCCACCTTCCACTTATAGTTATTGAGAAATGGACCCAAGAAGAGAAACTTAATCTCGGCCACCAGACATGGAAATTAAGGTCAAGGACAAGAGTCATATGCCAGACTGACATGTACTTCCCAAGACAAACCTAAATACTAATTACTATCCACCTATCACTTGTAGTTATTGAGAAATAGACTCAAGCAGAGAAACTTACAAGTGGCCACTAGACTGTAAAATTTAGTTCACGGACAAAAGTTATATACCAGACCTGGGACTAATATAATAGGGATTTTAAACATTTACATTTCTTACAATTTCTTTGTTGCGGCAGATTTACCTGTAAATCAACGTATTTTTTTAGCATTTCTCTGTTGAAATATAAGGACATTTTTAGTACACTTTACATCTACATTTTTCTACTGATTTTAATCCAAATTACATCATTTTACAGAAAATCATAGTATAATTTTTGTAAAATAAATTTATTCCAAAGGGATCCATAGACTTACCCCAAAACACCCCAAAACACCCAAAAACACCAAAAAACTACCCCAAAACACAAAAAAAACATTAAAAATATACCTTTTTAAACAAAAAATATCAATTTTATTACTTTTTATTGTTTTTGGTCAAGAATTGTTTTCTATAAACCCGTTTTAATGACGATTTTTGATGGAAATTAAACATGTCTTGTGTATTGAAATGGACANATTTTCAGATAGCAAATAAAACTCATATTTTCAAGTTATAATATTAACTCTACACAAAACTAGTAATTTATCCTGTTGCCTCAGTCTGGAGTCTGTTTCATCAGTTATGTTGTATTTGTGATTAGGATTTATCATACTAATTCACTATTGATATCAACTTAAACCCAATTATTTTGAAACAAAAAAATGTAAATTGTTTAAAACATCATTTCAACAGACAAGAAAAATAATTAACATCGTTTTCATGAAATAAAAACGTACAAAAGAATTAGGGTTAAACATCACTGCTTTGTATACAAGACAGTTCAAAAATAGGTTTCACCGAGCATATATGTTACAGTTATTACTACGATTTCTTTGAATAAAAACTTAAATATAAAATAAAATATTTTTAAATTTTATCATTTTGCATTATTATATTGTATATTATAACAGTTTTGGGGTACTTTGGGGCAGTTTTGGGGTAGTTTTGGGTAGTTTTGGGTGTTTTGGGGTAATTATATGGACCGATTCCAAAGTACACAAATTTTGCTCTAAAACTTGGATCATTTTGTTTTTTTTTTAGAAATATACCACGAAATTTTTACACTTTATGATGTTTTTTTTAGTACACTTTCTATTTTCCCAAAAATATTTCATGCTACAAAATTGATATAATTGAAAAGATAAAACATGATGTATTTTTCTTTAAATTTAGTCGAAAATTTAGTCGTAAAATACATAGGGAAAAGTTTAGTGTTTGAACTCCAAAATTTATTTCTAAAAATTGGACGAGTGTGGTCACATCAGTCAAAATTTATCAGCGCTGATGAAAATTTTTCCTGCATAAATTATATATGGCTATAAAGCCAATTCAAAGAGCTTTATCCTGGTAAAATTTTGTATAAATAGTAGGATGGAATTTTGACATGTAAACTAGCGAGTTAAAGTTAGCAAAATTTCTTTATTTTCATTGTTCTGACACTCATTAATCATCGATAAGTATCATTTGTTTATTCGACAGATTCTCCATAATTTTACGACCTCTTTACACAAGAAAATAACCCATGGTGCATTTATTACCCACTTTTAATTAGGATTTCATTGTTGTGTGAATGAAAAATTAATGTTGTAAATATGCAATAAATCAGCTTTTCCGCAAAATTTCCAGAATAATTTTATGTTGAGTAAATCAAAAGTTAAAGCCTAAAATCATGGCCCAGATACCACTTTTTATTCGATCAAACAGGTTTGTTAAATAGTTTCAAATCCCTGTTATATTAGTCCCAGGCCAGACTGACATGTACTACCCAAGACTATCCTACATACTAAATATTATCAACCTACCACTAATAGTTATTGAGAAATGGACTCAAGCAGAGAAACTTAACATGGCTACTAGGCTGTGAAATTGAGGTCAAGGACAAAAGTCATTTGCCAGACTGACATCTACTACCAAAGACAAACCTGCATACTAAATATTATTGACCTACCACTAATAGTTATTGAGAAATGGACTTACGCAGAGAAACTTAAAATGGTCACTGGACAGTACCATTGATCAAGGTCATATGAGTTTATGTCCTTTGCATAGCACTTGATTAGTTCTACCACTGGACCAAATATGATGTTCCTTCATCAAAGGGTTTTCAAAATATCCTGCATTTAGTGAAAGTTAATGCTGTGGCCGTCGTCATACATTGTATGCCTATGTCTCACTTTCTGCAACTTTTGTGCATGTGAGACAAAAATCACACAGATTTTAGTTACTCTATTAGTAATAAAAGAAGCTGTAGCTACTCTATTACTAATCAGATATGCTATAGTCACTCTATTACTACTGATCAGATAGGCCTTAGTCACTCTATATATATATAGCTATTACTAATCAAATATTCTGTAATTATACTATTCAGAAAGGCTATAATTACTCAATGACACTTCAATATAAAACAAAATTTTATTTTATCTATCAACACTGTGTATAGTTTCATCAATAAGTCTACATATTTCTTTACTTCTGTCAAAAGATCTTTCAAAACAGTTTGTTAATTGTTCTTGTCGTATAGGACTTCCACCTAGAAATATACAAATTAATATTTAACATCAATTAATATAAAACTGAAAAACATGCACACATAAGACTCTTGACCTTATATGTTTTACAGAACAGTTGCAAACTTGAGGCTCCAAGAGATTAATGCACAACTCACTCTCATGGACACGGCTTTTAATCAAGTCAAAGAATGGGTGCAATATTGAAATATTTTCCCTTATGTCATATGTAATGCCTTATCTCCAAAATGGACCATGAGGATTTGAGATTTCTTAAATGTAAACTTGAATGTAAGTCAATGGAGCTGAAAATATACTCCAAAGTGACCTCATTTTCCCTGGATGCTGACCTTCCATTGGAGATGCATACAAAGGCAAGGTTATATGATTCTACCATATATATATATAGAGACTGAGATCTGAGATCTGATGTAAACTTGAATTCAAGTCGATTAAGAAAGAAATTCATGTAAGAGACCTAATTTTATTGGCAGAAGCTTGTCAACCTAAAAGATGCACCTGCGTGAAAAGTTTTATGACCAGTTTGATGCATATTGCATAGTGACATATACATGTAAATTTGGATGCAGACAGTGATACTCCAATGTTCCCCCTCAATCTTCTAAAAATGTTTCTATTTTGTAAATGTTACTGAAAATTTCAAATCTTGAAATAAAATTAAGTATGTGTGTTCAAATATGTTAGTAATCAAGCTCAGATATGTACATCAACAATTTATCATGAAAGTGGCATCCATGATAGATCTTGATGATGGCCATGAAACCATGTTGTTGGAAATTATGGAAAAAAAGGTCGACAAGGCTACTTTTTTGCACATGCGGGTAAGGATTTAGCAAAACAAATTCCTTTGATTGGTCTAATATAACTGACAAGGCAATTTATTTTATAACTTCCATGCTGTTAGAATCTCACTTTCATCAGGCTCTAATAATGTTGTGTTATCTTTGACAAATATTGGTGATAATAAAGATCCCATATTGAGAATTCATATATCAATTTTAGAAAGAAACAGTGAAAACATACACAATTTATATATTTACCTGGTTTATGAACCAAACATAGTTTATCATCTGTGGTGACTATAGTGACAATACCAGTAGCCAAGTTTTCTTCCTCAGCTGTGGGGTCTACAAACAATACATTACTGAAAAATAAACATTATGTGTAAGTTTTTACTACAAATTTTTGCAATAAATTAAATATTTGCTACATAATTGTTTGGAAAAATAATTTTGTCCAAGTCATTGATGCATTCATTTTTAGCAGAATACTGTGAAAGTACTATTGTTCATGGGTTCCAATTTTCCCTATAACCACAAAAATAAGTTTCAAACGAAATGTATTTTTATCAAGTGTTTTAATGCATTGAATTCGAAACCACGATTTTATATAACTAAGAAGTAGTGATATTTATGAAAACCACGAAATTTGATGTCCCTGAATAAAAGTACTTCCACAATAAAACTGGATATGATAATTTCAATAATTAAAATCTTTATTTTTGTTGGTATTGTAAGATAGAAAACATAATTACTATGTGGGTCACTGATCTTTACTCAGTATCACTATGCTTGATTAAAAGAAAAAGCAGTTGTTGCTTCAAGGGATATTTTGGCATGAACTTTTATATCCTGTCATATACATTTCAGTGGAAAATATCAACCCTTAGCAAAATCAAAGAGTTGCATTCATCTGAAGATTTATACACTACAGATTCTGTCCTGTTTTCCCGCATTCTAACTGATGCAAGAAATATGATTCTACTCTCTAAAGAGAAAGTTGTTCTTGGCTAGTGATTGGTTGAATTTAATTATAACACAAAATATGTTAGCCATTTTCTGACTTTACCATTGTGACAACATGAAATAAAGGGCATGTTTGGCCCCTAATAATAGGGAAAGGAAACAAGTTATCAAAAATCTGATGGTGCGGTGCTATGTTTATTTTTCGTAAGGAATCCATTGCAAAAAGCGGCATAAAAATCGGACTAAAAAAAACAATTTATTTTTGAAATTCGCCCCTTTTGGACTCCATTATCTCATGAACGGTACATGCCACGTAAATTCATCAGCATACTCCACATTGGAAATTTTTAAATAAGGAACACACTAAAAGAAACCCCATCAAAATCTGATAAATAATAAATATTCTACAGCCAAATATGTGAAAAACACCCAGTTTTGCCCTTTTTGGCCCGAATTAAATCGAAGTGCCAAAGGCACGGATGGAAAGGTATTTATGACAGCAATGATCAGTGTAGAATCTCTGGTAGTATGAAATCTTTGCCCATGATGCAATTTAACATTTTTTTGGTCATATATAGAAAAAAGAAGAAAAACGGGGAATGTGTCAAAGAGACAACAACCCAAAGGGGAGTAATAACAACTGAAAGCCACCATAAGATCTTCAATGAACGGTGAGGAAACCCCACACCCTATGGCAGTCAGAGTCGGCCCCCAAATAAAGAGTAATCAAATTAACACCATCCTAGACTGTAAACAACATTCTAATTTGTGCCTTTAGTATGATTTTTCCCTATTTTGGTAGGAACTACTCTTGGGCAGTACTTTACAAGAGGAGCCTTATATGTCCACCTACTTTGCAAATTTTTTGTGGAAAATCTAACATTTTGCTATATACTGACATTTCCTTCCTAGTTGGATTACAACCCCATGTGGACTCATGACGCTGTTCTATAGCACATGAGCTGTAATGTCCCACCAGGAAATGTCAATACTGTAAATACCAAAATTGTTACATTTTTTATAAAAAAATGCATAGTATATAGGCAGAGCCCCGCATGTGAGGGTCCTACTTTGTTCTGTCAACAAGTACATGTATCTTGCACTTCGTTCCCAAAAGCACTTGCTTCACTCATTTTGAAACGATGCTCCCTTTTCAAAAAGTACACACTTGTTACAAAATAATAATAGCTCCAACAGTATTTTTTTAGCGAGTTGGAGCTATTATCATTGTGACATTGCCCCTTAGACTGGACTGAGTTCATTGCAATAACAGCATCCTGCAACTGAAAATGCCAGTTGTAAACAATACTTGGCTTCATTTTTTATTAAAAATTCAGTACATGACTGACTTTGCAACAAAACAGCCAACAAACACATACGTTTTTACATGCCTATGTCAATAAGAAGAAGAACTTTTTATATAATTCATCCGGGAGTCAAAAGGAACAGCTTTAATCCTTCCATTCACAAAACACCAATAGGTAAACATCTGGGGTGAACGGAACAGCAATAATAAACAAAATGGCCACATGATCGATCATGATTAAAATAAAAAGAGTTACAAAACAAGGACATCGTTGTGATTTACAGTTTCTATTTATATTAATTTCAATTGAGAGAGGTATTAAACATCTAATCTGTTATTACTTTGTGGTAATAACACAAAGGTGTTTCATTTATACAACCAGAGCCTGATGTGAATAACAACGTTGCCTCAGTCAATAAAGATGCAAATTACTAAATAAATTCATACATACGACCAAATCAAAAGCATATAAGAGTGAAAAATCAATTTACATCAACCTTGCCATGTAATATTTAAGCATTCAAATCACTTTTCATTGAAAAATTTCAGCTGATATTCAGTGTTTTTCAGATTTAAATGAAATATTTGCTTTGAAAAGGGATTCTTTAGGATGTGGATAGTTCGCTTGTGTGAGGTTGGCTGCTGCTGGTGATCATATAATGAAAGGTATTGATAAATACCTTTCCTAAAAACAGGTGGGGCCGAAATAAACAAAACCATACCCAGACTTCCTTTTGTGCCAAGGAACACTGTGTCAAAATTTCAGAAGGATTGATTGAGTGGAACCTATAAAGTTATTGACCAAAAACAAAAGTGTCTACAGATGACGACAATGACGACGATGACAGCGCCATACCATTATACACCTTCAAATTTTTTGAAGTCATATAAAAAGGTGACCAAGCCTGAATATGTTACACTAAAGGAGCACATTTACTTCGGAAAAAGCTGTTGTCGTCATCAACTATCAACTTAAAATCATTGGAGAAATATATTTGACAACTGTATTTTCTGAAATTCGATATTCCTCCCTCCACTCTTGAAAGTAAAAATGCTTGGCAAGCCTTGTGTTTTAAAATCTAATATTTTAACTTTCTTGAGTGGAGAATTGTCGTATCTCACTCAATGCAGTTGTAAAATCCACACACACAGACATATATATTCCAGATGTGTAATTTACTGTTTCAATAAATGCAAAATAACTTGATCATACAACTTACTCATCAAAGATTGCATATGTAGATGAAACTGGCTGTGATGATATTTGCAATGATGTTTTCTTGGTTAAGTCTGTTTCTGGTGTCTCTGTTTCTTCATTTATCAAAACAACAGGTAAACAAACTATAAATAAAAACAACAGAAATTTGGATGATATTAAAAGTAACATCTGGTTAAATATTGTGCAAAAATCCTGCTGCACACATGAGCAGCTGAACCTTTAAATGACTATGTTTTTTGATCAGCTGAAAAATAGAATTGATTGAAGTTATTTTTGAAAAAGGTAGAATCAATAGACCATATCCAACCTATGATGCCAGGATTGACCAGACTATTTTTCAATACCTCACAGTATAGAAAACGTCACATCATAGAGAATAAAACGTCATGAATTTGGTCACATGGGGCGAATAGGTTTGTGACGTAGGGTGGACAAACAACAACTGGTGAATCTGAATACCAGAACTTGGATATGGTCTATTTTCAAACTGATCCAGCAATAGGTTTTGAACAATGACCAGTCATATTGGATCCACCATAATTGCAAACTTATGAATGGTCGATGCCTCTGCTGGTGGACTATTAGTCCCCGAGGGTATTCACCAACCCAGTAGCCAGTACTTCAGTGCTGGCCCGAAGGCCGATTTTATTTGGAAACTTGCAATATCTAAATTTTACAAAATTTGTTCAAAACTAAAGGTTTCTCCCTCTTGTATAGTTCTGTCCTTAGCTCATTTTGGCTTTACTATTCAGATCCTTTTTGTAATTTGTTCTCTATCAGTTTTTAAACATATTTCCATATATGGATTTCCAAATGTTTTGATTTGATCTGTTCTGAAGAGACATATCTTGTTGAAATGTGCATATGCAAAATCTAAATTAACAGTAACTTCGGTATTTCGTTATTTGGTATAATATTCATTTGATGTGATCAAAATGTATTTTTGAAAATTTTTCAGTTTTCCATTTCAATGCATTTCTATATTGTTAGTCAATTTGTCAATAGAAAGCTTTAATGAAATATACAAAATAGTTTAATCCTGTCCTGTTTAGAAACAAAGTCAAACAGTCATGTATCAGTAAAATCTGATACAATATCTCCACATTACATATTACTAAAACATCTGAATTATTTACCATTTTTCAGGGCAGCTAACAGTGCTAAAACACAGGCATCAGTCACATTTCCATCGTAATCCAAACACAACAGATCACAATACAGTACCCATACTAACTGTCGATATGAAATAGAAGTATATACATGTATAATAATATTATATATTCATGGTCCATTAAATGTTTTTTGCATTTGTAGAGTGTGATTTAATTTGACAATCCTGCTTACCAAATAGTGTTTTTTGATTTCAAATTTCTAATCTTCCTAATCAAACAACATATTAAGATAGAAATTAAGAATCTAACACCAGGGAAGTTCCAGACAATATGAATCTAACACAGGTGGGTGTGCAAGACAAAGAAATCTAACATACCCAAGGGCAAGATAAAGGTTGTCTCTGATAAGGCTTGGCCAAGTCAGAAACTACCTAATCTTGCTCAAGGGTGTGTGAGATTTACCTTGTCTTGCACACATACCTGTATTTGATTAGTTTTCTCACCCTACCAACACAAACAGGCAGTTCCTCATTTTGGACTTCTGTACTATCAAGCATAATGAAGGATTTCTGTCGACACAAAATAATTCAAAATACAATACTGTATGGTTATATTTCGCAGGGTATTAACTTTCCCGCTATACTCATAACATGATATGTACAAAAAATTGTACCTGCTAATATTTAAGAAATAATTCACAGGAGTGTGAATACATGTCAATTTTGCCAAGATTTGGTCCTTTATGGCAAATATTTACCCTGAGCATATGCGAGGGGTAAAATATAGGCATAAAGGGCAAACCCGTGGTAAAATCAACATATATTCATGCTCCCGTGAATTATTTCGATTCTAACAATAAATATGACACTTACAGGGTACAGAAAAGATGAATTCGTCTTTGTATTCATACGTGAAACAGCCATTTTACCCTGTAAAGTATGACATTTTGTTCTATGACACTGCAAAAACTGTCGTCAAACTGTCTATGACGTTATCAAAAGTACTGTAGATTGTAATGACAATACCCACAAGTATATGCGGATTTCACCAAGGTTAGGGACACAAGGGGATTAAAGGACGTCATATTAGAATTCACTATAAACCTGAATATAAATTAATATTATGACTTTAACTAGAAATATTTATTATTGTAATGCAGAGCGTTACAGATGTCCCCCAAACGAATATTGTGCATCCTATTCATAGCACCTCTCATTTTCCAGTATTTCTAAGTTTCAATAGCAACAGCAAACTTTGAAAATCAGTCGTACAGAGGCCAGGCAACCTTTATGTAAATTTTGATCCCATTCAGAGCTCTTTTTAATTTTCCCACATATTTTCTGTTTCCATGGCAACAACAGCCATTTTGAAAATTCTTAGGTTGAAAATCATTTGTACACATGCTAGGCAACCTTCTTGTAAAATTTCATCCAATTCTGAGCACTTTTAATTTTCCTGCATTTTTTCTGCTTCCATTGCAACGGCAGCCATTTTGAAAATTATGAGGCTGAAAATCATTTGTACACATGCTAGACAACCTTCCTGTAAAACTTCATCCCATTCAGAGCACTTTTAATTTTCCCGCCTTAAAAAATCCAACACTGAAAACTGGGAAAATTTTTGTAAAGTGAATATAAAGCCCTATAAAGTACTTTACAGTCATTTACTTGGCTTACATTGGCTTTTCATTTATATTTACTTCAATACATTGAAATCCTTGATCCTAAATTTGACCCTGTTTGTTTACTTATGGGAGTTACATTCCTTTTTATGACATCATAAGACTCAAATTCAGGATTTTTGAATAACAATTGTTACTCCTAGCTTTCAATATGAATACAACAAATTTTATCAATTTAAAAAAATCAAACACATTAGTGTACAGTTTTCAGCACTTCTGATGCACATGTAATTCCGATCAAACTGAAAAATCATCAAGAACTGAGATGACCATAATGTTGCAGGAAAAAGTGTATGTAGTTGTTCTCACCCAGGCTTTGTTTACACAGAAAGCGCTACAGTTAAGGTGAGAAATAAAGTATCTATCCCAAGGGAAAAGGCGAAATAGACTGATTTCAAACCCGGAGGCTAAGATATGTCCATCCAAAGGCTTACCAAGGGATGGACAAAAGATATCTCAGCCTGAGGGTTTCGTGAACTGGGTCATATTTGTGGGTATCAATATTCTTGCCTTTTAATCACAATTAAGAACTAGAGGTACTGCTGAATGCGGGAGGGCCCACAATAGGCAGTCACTTCCTTTGTACCAAATTATCAACATTTGTTTATGAAAATATCTAAAAATAAAAAGTTAAAAAGTATCGGCAAACAGGAAGAAGTGGCACGGCAAACCTGAAAATAGCTCATCATCATGAAGCTTTACACCAAATATCAAATCATTCCCAGTTGTAGAGGCCAAGAAAACTTTGACAAAAATTTTCATCCATAGAGTAGCAGAATAAAAAATTAAAGTATCGGCAAACAGGAAATAGTTGCATGGTAAACCTGAAAATAGCTTACACGATACAACTCATCATCATGAAGCTTTAGACCAAATATCAAATTATTCCCAGTTGTAGAAGCCAAGAAACTTTGACGAACATTTTCATCAATAGAGTGGTATAATAAAAAGTTAAAGTATCGGCAAACAGGAAGTAATGGCATGGCAAACCTTAAAATACCTTACACGTTACAACTCATCATCTTAAAGCTTTAGACTAAATATCATATCATTCCCAATAAGCCCAGAAAACTTTGACGAAAAATTTTCATCCATAGAGTGGTATAATAAAAAGTTAAAGTATCGGCAAACAGGAAGTAGTGACAGGGCAAACCTGGAAATTGCTTACATGGTACATCTCATCATCTTAAAGCTTCAGACCAAATATGAAATCATTCCCACATGTAGAAGCCCAGAAAACTTTGACGAAAAATTTTCATCCATAGAGTGGTATAATAAAAAGTTAAACTGGCAGCGGTGGTATAAATATCTGTGGGCGGAGCCTGAGTTTCAAATCTTCAATATTTTGACCACGGTTATGTCAAGGCATGAAAAAACACAATATCTAGTTCTGCAGGTTTTCGTGAAACAAAATATTTGTCTGGCATACTCAGTGTACTTCACTGATACAGTAGCCAATGTAAAACTGTCATTAAAAGCATAAATGGCAATAAAAATAAGAAAATACGATCTTAGAATTCAAATTCTGAAGTATGTGACCTTTAGGTCAAACCAGTCATGTGACATAAACAAACTGATAACAATATAAACATTGCCACGTGCAAAAAACATGCAACATGCAGAGTGAACTTACCTCTGATTTCGTACAGCAAGAACATTGTAATCCATAGGAAATATATAATCCAATAAATTTCTGAATTCTAACTGTTTATCTACTTATACAAGTTTCTAATTTCATCACAAAAAATAATTTTCATCAAGATGGCGTCAAGGATTTGAGTTAATTTGTCAATGAATGTATTTTGTGCATCTGGATTTATTATGACCACCTATGACCCATGTAAGGAATATTGGAGGGGTTTGGATAAATGTCCCGAACAGAGCCTAAAACACAATTTGGCATCACGTCTCTCATTTCGCCGTAACTTATCCAAGACTCATCATCTAGGTGCATTTCACGTCGCAACAAAAGTTCTTTTTTTCGCTGATATCGCGGTTCATTCCAACCTCCAACGCATTGCATTAGCGTCCAAAACTTTTTGGATTTTGTCTTTCTTATTCCCTTGTTTCGTATGTGTGGATGAACAGGCACTAAAGGCAACCACGACTGTCTGTTAGATGTCACACATGGGTCCAAAAAACAATGTCTACATTCTGTGGAGATAGCAGAAATAGTTGGTTGCGCTTGGTTATTCTCATTTATTTCATTGTCATCTTCGGTCCCAGTATTTTCACTTATTATTCCATCATTGTTCACAATTTCTGAAATACTACGATCTGCTCTCGGATCAGCTGATTCACCTGCTGTGTTTACATTATCAGATTTTGTATCGCTTGTAGGTGGTACGATAAATTGGGTCATTACACGCGTGATAAGAATGTCATTAGAATCATTAGAATTTGTAGGTGTTACACAATTCCAATCATTGCTTACTATTTCTAAGTCCGAACCGTGAAAATTTAGAATTCCTTGAATTAGCTCAAGTTCGGCTTTTGTTACATTTATAGTTACGTGACGTTTTTCTTCCATTGATAAAATGTACAGTTATGTTTATGTGTTTATGCGCGCTTTCTAGATGCACTATGTAGATGTTGGAAATATGCGTGAAATGACCCAGGGAAATAACTAAAGGGCGAATCAATTTTCGGCAGTTGGGGTTGCAGAGTGTTTGTGTAAAACGTATTTCTCTTTTGTTTCACAAATGAGGAATTTTTTTTTTCTTTCATGAC